>JABSSZ010000156.1:0-55517 GCA_013755755.1 Fusarium sp. NRRL 25184
GCTTCAGCCCCAACACACAAAGGTAAAGAACACAAATTGATTAAGAAGATATGTTTTGTATGCGATGGGTCCAAGAGTGAGGCAGCGGGGGTACGGGGGCTTTTTATACAAGGTCGATAAATCAAGGTTTCCATGATATCATGATAGAAGAAGAACAGGCGCCGATAAGATCTTTTGAACAAGGTTTCAGTTCGTGATTGGATCTCGAGATGAGGGGAAGTGAAATTCGGGAGACATGATGGCTGCCTGGACTCAGTGCCTAAACACTCAAAACTCTATAAAAAGTTCAAGTGTCCACGTGTGACAAGCTGTTTCGCAGCTCACCATTCATTGCACCGGGTGCATCTTGTGTACGGAACCAGTTTTAGGAATCAATATACAAATGGACGTAACCCCACATTCCCTCCTTGTGTAACAGAGGCAATGAAGTACCGGCGGATGACTTGAATCTAATCACGAGATAACCCCCGCATACCATCAGAATAGCATTAGCATCACATTTCATGCACAGCAATTTGCATTCCCATCAAGTCATGATTTCACTACGCTAACATTGAATTTATAGCACAAAAGCCCCCCAGACATCTAGCTTGAGCTCTTGGTCAACCCATCCTGAGCAGCCTTCTCCAACCCCTCAACAGTCTCCTTAGGTAGCGACAAGAACGGCGAGTGAGAGCTCTTGATGTGAAAGCTTCCAGCATTAGGACCAAGCGTAGAAGCCAGATTCTCCTGAATAGCCAAAGGAATAGCACGATCTTCATCGCAGAAGATGAAGAAGCAGGGAACGTCGTGCCATGGCTCATACTCGACATTGTCGGTGTACACACGGCGAGACTGATGCTTCAGCGCAGCGATGGCCTTGGTCTGAGTCTCGGCTTCAACGTCGTGGTAGAAGACGTTCTCGGGGGTGTCGGCGTAGACATAGTCTCCCTGTACGTCGTTAGAAAATCATCGTGATATGAGCGATATACAACTTACCTCGACTCGCATCCAGGGAAGATACTGTCCTCCAAGAGCCCCAAGAATACTAGCTCCCTTTGGCATGACGAACGCACTCAGATACACAAGCTGAACCACACCGCCTGTCTTGCCCTCCTGCGCCCGCTGCTTCAAGCCCAAGCCCTTAACAGCCTCAGCACCAACAAGGCCACCGTACGAGTGCACAACAACCATGACCTTCTTTCCCTCCTCAACCAATTTTTCAACCACAGCTCGCACAGCAGCGACATCATCGCTCAATCCCTTGGAAGGAGGCTCAGCGCCCACGGAGGGGTAATCAACAGCCTCAGTCTCCCAGCCCTTGGTGTGGAGTTCCTTTCGCACGACATCGTAGCAATCAGCTGTGTGCCACGCACCGGGAGCGAAGACGATAGTAGGGTTAGACATGATGAGGTTCAAATAGGCTTGACGATAGTAAAACTGGAGAGAGTAGAGGGGAAGCACGATAGAATAAGTAATGTCTCAAGTTAGTCGACGGACTAGTTGAGGGGTCTGGTTTCAGTTGAATCCACTCAATTGCAACGCGCGCAGGGTTTACGCTGCAGCGCGAGTCAATTCTGATAAAGCTTGTGGGTTTGGACTAGATTTGAATGGGGTTTAGTTGGATATGGCATGCGTCAAACGCGGCTAACCACTTCGCCGATCAGGGTTCCCATGGTCGAAAACAGCACAGAGTCCAAGGACGTCGATAAAGTTCAATCTGGATCTTGGTTAGTCTGGTCTAGCAAAGTCAAACGCAGCTTGTTTGACATGCCAACTAAGACTATCTTTCTTGAAGAATTACAGCCTCATTGTGATGGGCGTAAGCAGGCACTGCCTGAATTTTCCACGAGCAGCTATTCTCTTCGTAGAGGCCGACATGAAAGGCATAATCCTTGAGAATTCGGTGAGGATGCTAAGATCAAGGCGCTTGTTTCAAAAGTATGACCAGTCGTTCTCGATTTCACGAAACGCACATCTAACTTCAGCTGGCCTCCTGAAGCGTTGTAATTTTAAGATTTGTCTCGGAACAAGAGATTTCCCCACGTTTCCTCAAAAGCTGTATTGGCTGACCCGGGATGGATTCCATATGTATGTCATCATTGCAGCAAGAGTGAACTCCTCAACCTGCAGATATCTTGGCCGCATATAATGTTGTCTGTTTCGGGCAACATGCTGCGCTTACCATCCTTCTGGCCTATCATCACACAAGCTCAGTCATGACAAATATCAGTAAGCGTCAATGTAAGCTTTGAATAATATCAATACACAATTCTTTTGCTCATAATCCAGATATAAATTGCCATCGTTCTTACGGTCCATGAAATTCCATCAACAGTTCCACTCTCGTTTAGCCTCGTATATCCCTTGCAAGCTCCCCGTCAACGGTTCATCACTATCTTTTTCCAAACAAGCTAGTTACCCCGGTCGTACCAACACAATGGCCAGTCAACAGAGCCCCAGCCAATCCAAATCAATTGACGAGTACCGAGCATTATACAAAACATATCTGGAACACTGCAACGCTCATGATTTCGAAGCGATGAGATCATTCTACGCGTCCCCTCTCGTCGTCAACGACAAACCAATATCCCCAGAAGAAGCAACGTCTTCCTTCAAGCCCATGATCGATGCATTTCCCGACTGGCACTGGAACCTGCGAAACCTCACCATCGAAGGCGACTACCTGTCTCTCCTTTTCAAAGTCACGGGTACTCACAAGGGTGACTTTCGAGGCTACAAAGCCACTGGCCGTAAGATTGAGACGAATGAATTCACGCTGTACCATGTCGTCGATGGGAAATTCGCACAAGTCTGGGACCTGGTTGATTTCGATACCTTGATTGCTCAGATCAAATAGAGAAATTTACATGGCAGATCGCTCTTAGTCAAGATGATGTTTCAGTTTTCCCGGGAATTTGGGTTTTTTTTTTAAGGAGGTGAACCCAAGCCAGGCTTAGAAACAACGCCGGAGAATAATCCAGCCGCCTAGCATGGGGACAAGGATTGCGTGTTCCAGTGGCGATACCACGTTGCTGGGTATATCAGATGCCGAAATGCCGGGAAAATTGTTTCATCCGATTCAAACACACAAAGGACTCAACTCGACGTCAGTTCGGTCGAGCTCAGACTCGTATAATTGTGAAAGCCATAATGCATTATTCGGTTATGTGACTACTCACAATAAAGTCAAGGAGCTAATAGGGGACCAGTTAAAACCGTTGATTCCCGAAAGAATGGCTGCTAGCCAAGAAGCGGCCCAACTGAGACTGATCAGCACACGGGACACTGGTTCCGCCCGCCGTCAAAGCACTAGACAGGGCTTATTAGGTGCATTAAGGATAAGGCTGTGAGTTGCTCAGACCTCAATTGTTCTTTTTGCGGTGCCGCATTTAAATGGATCCAAAAACAGCCATATCCCTTGTCTAGTTCAGTCTTCTAAATACTGTACTAAACTATTGATCCATATTAGAACCGAGATGGTATAGTACGAATGCAACGCTGCAATTTTTTTTCTCAATACTCGAGTGCTCTGACTCGTTGCTTATTTTTTTGCTTCTTTCTTTGCCTCTGCAATACAGAGATCTTCATTCTCGCAGGTTTAGATTGGGTAACAACTCAATAAAAGGGGACTCGTTAGGCTTGACTCGACAGAAATTGACATCTCACAACGCTAGATGAATCTGTGAGTGTCTGAGTGGTGGCTGGGATGGGCGGTCCACAAAGTTAGGAGCTTCCCCGGTGGCGTCGTAAGCCCAGAACCCCTACCTCACGACTCAACGCCCAGCTAGCGTTTTCTCGTTAGTGAGAACAGACGGGAGGTTTATCTTGTGAGAAATATCCGGGGCGAATTCGAGATGCGAACTAACTTTAAAGCCCGCTTGGTTCTGGAATGCCTTTTTTTTCTTACTTCGTACTGTGGTGTTCTATTACTTCATCCCTACGACATCCCCCTCATGTGAACTTTATCTCCCTTTTTCCTTTTTAGCACCATCGTTTTTTTCTTTCAGTATGGCCTCGTTGTATGGGCGTGACGTGGACGCCGATCGGAGCAGCGAGCTCAAAGCCACGACGACGATTGTTCTCGTTCTGTCCGTTGTGTTTGTCGTTTTGAGGTTCTGGGCGCGATATGTGAGAATTGGTTATGGAACTGATGACTGGTTGACTCTGGTAGCGCTGGTGGGTTCTCAATCAAGTGCCAAGAGTTGTACAATTCTGACAATCGGTTAGGTCTTTGTCTTTATCACTGGTGGACTCAATTATGGCAGTAAGTAATACCATACTGATGGATCCTATCGTCGTCGCTGACAATTGATCAGTGATTGCGCATGGTCTCGGAAAGCATGCGAAGCTCGTGTCGACAGAAGATCAAGTCATCTTCTTCCAGCTCCTCCTCGCCTTCGAAAACATCTACGTCACGGCGGTGATGCTCATCAAACTCGCCCTTTTATCCATGTACCTGCGCATCTTCCCGTCTCGAAACTTCCGATTGGCCTCCGCCCTCATCGCTGCTGTCGTAATTGGCTGGTGGATTGCGATTTGCGCCGTGTGCATCTTCCAGTGCCATCCCATCAAGAAGGCTTGGATGCCCTGGATCGATGGGACTTGCATCAACCTCAAGGCTTCGTTCATTGGCAATGCAATTCCGAATATTGCAACGGATGTTGCCATTTTGTGTTTGCCGGTCGGGCAAATTGTGAAGCTGCAGGTCAACATGGCGCAAAAGCTGTCGCTGTTGGTCATCTTTTTACTCGGCAGCTTGTAAGTCCTCATCACCCACCCTCCAAGTTCTTGATATTGACCCGTTTAGCGTCTTGTTCGCCAGTATATACCGATTTACCACCATTATGCAATTCGACCCAATAGATACGACATGTAAGAACTCGAGCGACACGCGTGCGACTCTCAACTAACTTGAACAGGGACCCTCGCTACGGCTTGCACCTGGTGTGTCGTCGAAGTAGCCTGCGGAACCATCGCCCTCTGCCTCCCCACACTCCGACCACTAATGCTTATGATCTCATCCAAGTTCGAAAGCATCACATCCAGAAAAGATGCCGCTGCTCGCACCGGAATCCAGACAGAACTCGTCACGATTGGAGGCACAGGTGGAAAGTCAGGGCAATTTCATCGGATAAATGATGCGTATGAACCCAACTCGAGCCAAAGGGGGCTTGCGACACGCAATGGAAGCATACCACATGCTGATCCGAGTGATCGGGGATCCGGGGATGAAGTATCGTTACACCAAGCGAAGATTGATCTTGGGCCCGGATAATATACGCTCAAATTGAGGATTTGTATCATAGAAAAGCTTAGCAAGCCTAGCATAATACCATTTGGATATTCAAGCATCATCGCTGGTTGAGGCGCGACCAATTGAGCGCTCATTCATCGTCAGGGATTTGGTGGCTGATGGATCGCTTCATGGCATTGTTGGTGCTGACGGTCTAATCCACATGAAGAACAATGGCGCACGTCAGGGAATGCCAGAAGAACCACGTTCATCAGCCATAAATTATCCATTGTCAAAGCGCTGCTCTCCATCTCAAAGGTCGGGTAGTGTAACTGTGCTGCTGTCGTCTGATGGCAGCTGGTGCCGGGGGGTGAATATTTTCTTATCGATAAGCCCCTCTCACCGAAGCTGTCACCGAAATTCGATGTTAATCGGCCCACCATCCTCCTCCAAACAATGCCTCAATTGACACAACAATAGCCATGGCGCTCCCTCTCTCTCGCTGTCGCACATCCTTGCGCCTCAGCACATGCACTCGATCTTTAATTCCTTTGCGCACACGGCAATTCCTTCCCCGAAGCTTCAGCCAATCCTCCATCGCCTACTCAAAACCTCAGCCCACGAAAGATGACGTTCTCAACCTCTGGGATCAGTGTACGACGACTTCAATGCCCGCTATGGTTGGTGCTAACCTGCGCCAGATGGCAATTCGGGTATACCGACAACGCCCGGTCTCAATGGCCAGTACGCGGGATTTATGAATAAGAGGAGAAACATGTCGTCCAAGCTCTCGTTCGCTGATCTCGTTCTACCATCGGGCGAGGTCATTCAGCTATGCGCCGACTCGACGAAATATCCCGAAGCGTCTGCACTGTTTCGAAGTATTCGCGCAACAAGTCCAGTTGTCGTTAGCACCGAGAGCGAAGTGGACACGAGCCCAGACGCCGAGAAGCAACCCTCCAAGCGAACATTTTACGTCAAAGACATCCGGCCATTGAACGACGTACAGCAAAACCTCATTGTAACACCCGACGTCATATTCCCCGATACCAAACGCCATTACCAACTACGCCATCACCCAGAGTTGCTAGCAAGACTTCAATTCCGATCATGGCTCAAGGGACAATTGACCGCTGGTCTGCAAGAGAAGGGCTTTACAGATATCGAGACTCCGACACTATTCAAGTCAACGCCCGAAGGCGCAAGGGAATTCCTCGTACCGACCCGCCGACAGGGTTTCGCATACGCTCTCACACAAAGTCCCCAGCAGTACAAGCAGGTTCTTATGGCGAGTGGCGTTTCGCGATACATGCAGTGGGCGCGCTGCTATCGTGATGAGGATGCTCGTACGGATCGGCAGCCCGAGTTTACACAACTGGATATGGAGTGGGCGTTTGCGAATGCTGAGGTGGTGAGGAAGGATGTTACGGATATTGTGCTACGGTCGCTTGAGGCTTTGCGACCTGCGCATAGCTACAAGACCATCCGAGGAAGTCGTGTGCCTGTGATTGCAGATATTCCTCAAGGTTCTCGTCCTGCTGATGAACCGGTTCAGCACAAGGTCACGACACTTACGTTCCAGGATTGCATTTCGATGTACGGAACCGACAAGCCAGACTTGCGGCTCCCAGGAAGAGTACGTTGCATCCTCCCTTCGTCGATCTCCTACTAACACTTCCAGATTCACGCGATACCGAACGAAATGTGCGAACAATTCGCCAGCATGATGACATACCTCCAAGATCCCCTGATCGAAGCCTTCCATATCCCCGTAAAAGATCTTGACGACGACATCCCAAGACCAAAGCGCTTCACTGAACAATTCATTGAATCACTACCAAAACATCTCCGCGAGAATAAAGACGGAATGCCAGTGATACTAGTCTGCGACTCCAGACAACCCCGCGGCGGCTTCTCTTCCCTCGGTGTAGAGTGCGATGAAATCGTCAATATCGCAACAGGTGGAAAGGGTGTTCTTGAGGGTGATATCCTCGTCTTCCAAGCGCGCGAGAAGCCAAAGGGTCAATACTACCGCGCTTCTACAGCAATTGGCGAAATCCGCAATGAGTTGTACAAGAAGCTTCTCAGCAACGGTCTCGTAGAAGACCTCCCTGCGCCAGGTACTCCCGACTCAATGCAATTCGTCTGGGTAACCGACTTTCCCATGTTCAAACCTACCGGCGAGGATAACGATCCAGGCCAAGAAGGATCCGCAGGCATCGCAGCCGCACACCACCCCTTCACAGCGCCCAAGTCGAAACACGACCTCGAGCTCCTCTTCACAGACCCCTTACAAGCTAAAAGCGCAGCATACGATCTCGTCCTCAACGGCGTAGAAGTCGGCGGCGGTAGCGAGCGTATCCACATTCCCACAGTACAGGAATTCATCATGCGAGATATCCTCAAGATGAAAGATAGCAGGATTGAGGACTTTGCGCATTTGTTCGATGCGTTGAGGGCGGGGTGTCCGCCGCATGCGGGCTTTGCGCTGGGTTTCGATCGGTTGGTTGCGCTGTTAACGGATACGACTACTGTGAGGGATGTCATTGCGTTTCCCAAGACGATGAAGGGTGATGATCCGTTTGTCAAGGCGCCGACGAGGGTAACGGCGGAGCAGCTTGCGCCGTATGGGTTGCAGTTGAGGGATAAGCAGTGATGAGCATGGGGGTGATGTTGTATAAGAGTGATGATGGATAGAATCGCGACTCATTGTTTGTTTGAATACTGGGTATAGAATTGTACATTATTGTAGACGGGCATGTATCATAGAACGAATGCATCAGGTCACAGGCGGGTTGCCGATGGGCAAGCCACTCAACACGGGAATCTCCGTTCACAGTCATCACGTTGTCAAGGCGATTGAAGGTTCATATGCGTTGAATTGTTTCTAAGTAGGTCTTTGTCGCTCTCATGATTCAGCGTCAATCCATTCCCATTCCCCAACCGAGCCATTCCCGACCACACATTCTAAATGTTGCCGTTCTCTATGCTCCAATGTTCCGTAAACTCCGATGCAATTTCAAGTCCATGCCCCATAAGGTATCAAGGTGTCGTAAGTAAAACAAGTCATTCAGCGTTTTAAGCCATGAAGGCAAAGACCGCAGCACCAACAGCAGCCATCAAAGCAACAACACCAGCTTGTCCACCGCCGATAGTAGCAGCAGCATTGTTGTTATTCGCAGCCGCAGAGGCACTAGCACTAGCCTCGTCGATAGCAGTGCGAACCTTTGAGCTGATTCCATCGAAAGCGGTGCTGGCGCGCGAAGCAATCTCGGAGCCCTTGTCGCGTGCCTCGGAGGCTTGACCTTCAGCCCAGGTCTTGGCGTCGCCGCCCTTGGTGGAGGCCCATTGCTCGGCTTCGGAGTAGTGGCTCTTGACCCAGTCGTCGACGTCTTGGCCGGCGGCGGAGGCTTTGCTCTCGGCCCAGGACTTGATGTCGTCGGGAATGATGTCGCGGGGGAGGACGGCGGGTTGGGTGATTTCGGGCTGGGGAGCTGCGTTGCCGGCGACGAGGGTTGCGGCTGCGAGGAGGGCGACTTGTGTGAAGAGCATTTTGAGTGTTGGTGTGTGTAGGTGTAGGTTGTTATGTGATGGAGATGTTGTAGTAATAACTTGGTTGAGTGATGCAAGACAGAAGTAGTTGTTTAGGTGAATGATTGAGAATGATGAAGAAGAGAAGATTGGGAGCAGGACTTCTCCTTGATATAGCTCTCAGCTCCCCTGCCTCCCTCAGCTTGATTGCTTGATTTCCCTTCTGTCATTTCAGGCCCTGCATGAAGAATCATAGCGCAACTGCGTCATGCCCCACCGCCTAAACCCCTGCACCACCCAACCACAACCCGCTATTTAGCTCATCCCTGCGCTGATCTCAGGTCCTTCCAAGGCTGCGCCATCTTTACATGTCATCACCAGCCGCAATTCCATCATCGACCTCTCAGGTGTAACTGTCAGATCCACTCCAACTGTTTCACTGAGGCGATGCCATTCCGCGCTGTACCTGGGCCTTAAACTTGTTTCAGTGTCGTGTGCTACTATTTTGGAATACATGTTTAGCAAAGGTTGGCAGCCACGCGGCAAAGTGTCGTGTGCTTGACCAAGCCTCAATTCGATCTGCTGTCGCTCCACGGTCGGTGATTTTATTGGCGGTTGTGCTTATTCAGATCTTTAATCTTAAACGGGTTTTACCCGGGTATTCGCTAAGTTTCTTGTAGATAAACTCAAATTGCCTACCGGGCCCCGAGGCCTCCCGCGGGACCCAGTCGTTAGTTGATCACTTCAAAACTTGGTACTGTTTGCGTTACTCATGACCAGAAGAAAGAGGCAAATATGGTGACATCGATCGCTTGTGGTCGGGCATTTCGGCGGATTTGCGACGCGTGTTTGCATGGCACTGCCATGGTGTTACGTCGCTCAAAGATCACACCGCCGTTGCTGCCGTAGAACTGGAGAGGGACCTTGACGTAGACGATGAGATAAAAATGAAAAGACTTCAATTGCCATTGATCTAATTCACATTCAGCTCCCATTCAGCAGGGCGATGTCAAAGATTGCGACGGCTAGACAAGCGTGAGTCGCCACTAGTATAGTAAAGCATCACATAAATTTCCAACAATAGGGAGACTGTATCACCACCTGGCTGTCCTGGCACCGCCCATCCCGCTCCAGCCGCTGTACTGCTACACCAAGTCCATTTCCGTGTAAGATGCTTCCGCGTAAATTAACGCCTTGCGCTACAAAATAAAAAACCGCGGGTATCCTCCTTACTTCTTGTGCCATTCGCCGACCTAAGCTGCCAACCGCACGCTACCCTGTATCAACCCATTGGCGTCCGGGCTGAGCTGGAACCAGGGTGTTTGGCCTCGACGTGTCGGTTCTTGTTGTACATTCTCGAAAATAATTGACCGCATACGTCACACGGGATTTCTCTGGTCAAGCGAAATCCTAGTAAGCCTGAATCACAAACGGTAAATAAGAGAGTCAACTTACCGGCCAGGGATCAATCTGGGTGCCGGTCCCCTTCTTCGGCCTCCGCCACGTGGAGGCGTTGGAGGTCTCGTAGCGGTGGCTGTTGATTCACAGACTGACTGGCAAAACTTTGCAAAAGCTTCATCTTCGACTATAAGCCTCTAAGAACTCGTTAGTTCAATTGCACTCCTGTTTGCAATTGTTTAATGACATACCCGTCCAACACATAGCATGTACTTTCGCAGTTCTTCTGGGGTCTGTAGATACCCGAGCGCGATGAATCTCTCCACGATGAACAAAATTCCCGCCGTAGATGGACTGCGGGACGTTTCATCGTTTTTAAGGCGTTTCACACAACCGTCGACCACAGTTTTAGCCTCAGACCCTCCTTGAGTGAAGGCGATACAAGAGTACAAGTCTTTGGTTGTTACCCCACGCCCGGAGAAAACGTGGAGCAGATCTCCACATTCTGTCAGAAAGCAGATAAGGTTAGACACGATTGCCGATCCTTGTAAGTCCCGGAGACTGCTCGAAGTTGGCTGCGAGTTCTCGATGCCAATCGCAGCCAGCGGATCGGGTATTGCATCAAGGTCCCAAAAGAAATTGGGTAAATCATCGAGCAGCGATTCGTTTTGCATGAAGCCGAATCCAAGTGCTGAATTTTGAGTGGATGGGCTTTGGTAGGTAGAAGCCCCCAGCATGATTGTAGGCATCTGGGACATGAGGGTATCATCAGTGGTAGAGGATACCTGCGGCCAAACGACGCCAGCCAAATCACTGAACACTTGGCGCTCTTGGGGATCGCGAATCGCATCTCGCCAGACTTCAATGTCCCGGAAATTGTCGTGGTTTTGCAAGCAGCATGAAGCGATGTAGGACAAACTGCAGAGCGAGAAGATGGCATTGAGGGAATCTGGTTTGGCGCCAACTAGGACATTGCGAAAAGTGAAGATAGCTAACTCGTAAAATTCTGTTGAAGAGTTAAAAGAATTAAAGAGGGTAGCGAGGCTAGGTGCAGTCTGAGAAGACGCAGTTTGTCGAAGGTGCTCCCAGTAGCGGTCGATTTGATGGCAGAGATCATCGTGAAAAGTGGCCATCACCTCAGAGCTTGTCTTGTCAAGGTAGATGTAGCATGCGAGCAAGCCATTGATTGCCGAAATGGCGTCCTTGTATGGGCTATTGTCCTCCATAAAGATTTTAAGTAAAAATACTATTTGGGTTTATGAATGAGAGTTGAGTGAGAATTCTAGATATGGCTTTTCTGTTTTTATTTGGTAGAGTTAAAGAGGCTGATACTGTCGAGGTGGAGGAGCTTGGGGGAAGTGGTGGGCTGGTATTGCTGCTGATTGGTTGATCGGTTGATCTGTTGTTGCTCTTGGCGGTGAAATCAATGCCGGCCGTGATGTCAACTTGCGGGAGGGGGCGGCTTGAAAGGCATCCAAAACTGCGCACAGTCCTGAAAAATGTGGTCAACGCCAAACCCAACATACACAGGTACGTAGTGACGGAGACAGGTGCCTTCCATCTAACCAATTAAGCCCATTGAACTAAGCAGGGTAACTTATGGATGCTGCCCCGCGAGTAAAAGGTGTGTTTCAACAGCATTCACGAGTAGAAGGTGCGTTCTAACAGCATTTGGCTTCTTTCTTTAACCTAAGCTTCGACTATTGTCGCGCACTACATACAACCCCCAGCTATCGTCTCCGCCTCCCATCAGTTACCCTGGGTATTCTTGACAAGCTACGGAACTCGTTCGTCACCATGGTTGGCTGTGGAAGTGTTGGTTCTCACTGCACAGCAGCCCTTGCTCGTTCTGGTGTTTCGAAAATCATTTAACATTCAGGCTGACGGGCTAGCAACCCAGACGTCCAGAGACGGACAGGGGAGACTATGGGAAGTCAACGCGAACGCTATGTGCACGTCTTGCACTTGCTTCAGCATGCTCTAATCCACAAACAGGCTGTCTAGGCGGTATCGGCAAGGTACTTGAATGTTATTTCTCCATAATGGGATTCGCATGTTTTCTGGCAATATGTCGTCTCATATTGGTCTTCCTTGTGAACTCTTCTCCGCAGAAGTGACAGGGTATCTTTTTCCTGAAGTCGTTATCTGTCGGTAAGCATACGATCGTGTTCTTAGCAGACTTACAGCTTGCGATCTAGAGCGCGATCTGCGTGCTGGCGTCGTCCGACTGGTCGCATCTTTGTCACGTCTGTGGGCAAATAAACTGATTTGCAGACTTTTGCCAAGTGTTTGCCGCTGGGCAGTATCTCCTGGGCATAAAATCAGTCTCATTGTGTTATATGAGTAAGGTCCAGGAGCATACTTTTGCGACGATTATTATGTAGTCTTGGATCTCATCAATACTCTGAAAATAGTGCAAATCGACGAATCTATCGATGATGGCAAGTATTCCACGAGCGGATGGGTCCTCGAACGAGTCATTTCTTCGTAACGCCTGAGCGAAGCTCTTAACCTCCATAGAAACCTCAGAATGAGGACCTTTCGCGGTCGCTCCATGTCCACTGAGAATGCCCATTAAATCTCCGCAATTGGCGAGGAAGCTTGTCAGGATGTTAATGACTGCCGAATGGCGCAGATCTCCAGTTGACGGTTGGAGACCTGGAGGGTCAAATACAGTGGGGTGGGACCCTGGAGCAGTGCCTGTGATCTGGACATCAGGCCCTGGGAGTGAACCTGGTACGTCGAAGCGGTCGTCCCACAACAGGTCAGAAAAATCGCCGAATAATGAGATGTCTTGCATGGTTACATTCTGAGGAGATAAGTGATCCGGGCCATTCAAATCCTGAGAGGCTGAATTTAAGAAATGTTCTGTTTGGAAAGTGAATGCTGTCATGTCCTCCCAAAGCCGTCGAATGAGATCGTTGAACAATTGACGATGCTGAGGATCACCAATTGAGTCCCGCCAGATATTGATGTCGCGGAAAATCTTGTCAACATCTGGCTTGCCTGTTCTTCGGGAACATTTTGAGGCAATATATGATAGGCTACAAAGCGCAAATATGTTCTCTAGAGAGTCTGGCTCTGAACCTGTCAAGATGTTGCGAAAGGTAAATATAGCAGCTTCATATAGATAAGTGGGAGTTGGGAAGGAAGTAAATAAAGTCTCAAGGCTTGGCAGATCTTGTGTTCGTGTAATGTTGATTAAGCTCTCCCAGTAACATTCGATCTCAATGCGGAAGTCAATAATATCTTCCCAACGCACCGGACTCTGTAGTTCGGTGCTGAGGACATGGGTGGTACTGGGCTTTGTCTCATCGAGATATATCAGGCTTGCATGTAAACCATCAATGGCCATGATGGCCGTGGTACTTGAGGAGGTTACTGTATCCATGAGTAATTGAAAGATTGACGTGCAAATTTTTAGAGATAGAGGATGGCAAGGAAGTGATTGCTCTTATATCTTTGATCAGGAGGATATTTGATAAATGGCTTATTAAATGAATGAATGGATCCAGCGTGATGCCTGAAGATTCTGGCTCCCCACTTGGAACCTGACGAGCTTAAAGCCCTTCAGACAAGGGATAGAGAGGGCTCGTAATGTACTTGAGTAACCAGTGAGCATTGCAGGTGAGAGAAGCGGAAGGGGAAGCAAGAAAGAAGCCTGACCTGTTATGTGCTGTTGTAGTCTGACGTTGTTACATTTCGCGCATTTTTCGCTTCTGCAGCAGCAAACAGTTGATATTCAATGGCACATTCAATACATACTGGGTGCCATCCAACGCATCAGGGATGCTATGTTTCTATAGACCTACGGTCGGTGCCCCGCACTTGACAGTATTTACTCCAAGACTTAAATATGCTCCAACGCACGAACGAGACTGCCAATGGGAGACCAGCTATCGTAGTCGGCTGGGGATATGTGCCATTCCAGATTCTAGCCACCTTCATAGATCTTTACCTGTAAATCTAGAGAATAGACCGATGTCCCTATTCAAGGAACCAGGTCAGGCTATGCGGAGTCTCCAATGTAAGGGAACATGAAGCATTTGCAGGATCTCGTGGGGTCACGGTCGGTGCCGCCACGAGCGCTGAGAGACATCAACAAAGTACTGAAATATACTTTTACCATACTAAATTTCTGGATGGAGGAGTCTTTTCAAGACTCTAGGTCCGATATGGTTATCCGAATGGGCCATCCCTCAGCCGAGACACAAAGCCGCGAACACAAAGTTCGCCAGGGCAAAAAGAAGAATTGAGGGGCACCATTGGCACACATCACTGGATGGCATTGTCTAAAATGAAGGGAAGCGAAAATGAGACATTAATACGGCTATTTATATACATGCGCTTATATAGATTCCGGTTTACCATTTGGTATGGCTATGACCGAATTTCCTCCAATGCTAGGTCTGTCAGACAACCGTTGCCATACTCATGTTTGTGTACGCTATTCCTGTGTCGTTGCATATTATTCTTCCTCGTGAACCGTCTCCGACATATGGAACAAGAGAATTTTTTTCTGGAATACTTTGTGTTAGCTTTAGTCATGCAAGCAGATTGTTAATTGACGTACGGCTCTGGCCTTGCAGTGAGTGGTGTTGAGGGGCTTCTGGAGCCTGTGG
The DNA here is from genome assembly GCA_013755755.1 of Fusarium sp. NRRL 25184. Taxonomy (NCBI): domain Eukaryota; kingdom Fungi; phylum Ascomycota; class Sordariomycetes; order Hypocreales; family Nectriaceae; genus Fusarium; species Fusarium sp. NRRL 25184. The sequence continues at coordinate 14,767 of JABSSZ010000156.1, forward strand.
GCAAAGCCATCCCGAGGTTTTTTACTACCAATGGACAATACTTTACATATTCTCTGTCTGAAAAAAATTCCTAGGACTCTGTCAGTTGCGCCATACTTATCTTCCACTTTGCGTCTCTGTACCTTGCCAACGATGATCATATACTCTTGGACATCTTCGGGGGTTTGAAGGTACCCCAACTGGATGAATGTATCAACAATAGCGAGAATGCCTAGTGAGGATGGATCCTGAAACGATCCGTTTTGTCGCATGCGATGCAAGTATGAGCTGACATCATTGTCTTGGGGTCTTGCCTGATTGAGGGCAGACGAAGGTGAAAACTGGTGCTTTGCCGTTACCCAACGCCCAGAAAGGATCTGGAACAAGTCTCCGAATTGCTCCAGAAATAGCGTTAAATTAGCGACAAGAGCCAATCCGTGTGGATCTAACGGAACTAAGCTCTGGAACCCTGTCTCTTCAATAAAGGTGTAACGGTCGTTCTGTGCCGCTTGGTCTGCAGGCTGGGCACCAGAAAGACTGAGCAAGTTGGGGGTCGCATCACTGTATTCTAAGGGACGCCCAATGGGTTCACCTTCTGGAGGCGGTAGTTCAAATGGTGCATCTTGGTACATGGACATGAAGTGCAGAGGATCGCTGTAGTTTGCCGTTACAGGGTCCAGGAAACTTGAAAGCGGGGACGGGTTCGCAATTTCCGGAAATAGCGCCCGGATGAGATTGGCGAATGCTTGTCGATGATCATATTTGCTGATGGCATTTCCCCATTGATCAATGCAAAGTCGAGTATCACTGATCGCCGAATCATGGCTGCTTCTTACATGACGTGACACCACGTGCGACAAACAGAAGAGAGCAACAACGTCCCCCAAAGTGCTGGGGGTTCGGCCAATTAAAGTGTTTCGAAGCGATAACATAGCGGCCTGGAAGAACAGTACAGGGCTGATAAAAGAGTCAAGGGTATTGTCGATGTCTCTGAGACCTAATCTGGGGACCAGCTCCAACATGCCATATCGTACACTGTCGAGATTGAACCAAATACATTCAAGGTATTTCCACGTTCGTCCTGCGTGGGCAAAAGAATCAGTGGCTCGGCTTTGGGCAGTGGCTTGTTTCGTTGCACTAAGATAGATAAGCCCAGCGAGGAACCCGTCAACTGCCGAAAGGGTCTGCAGAGAGACACCTGGGTTCTCCGACATAATGGCCATCATCAAAAGTATGCATAAAATGGGAGAGAAAAATTCGTTGGGATTTGGGCAGTGCAAGATGCGAGTGCAGGATCAAATTGTGTAATGATGGGTAATATCCTCTTTCATGAAGAGGGTCAGAAAGGGTGGAATAGTAGTTGCTGGCGATAAGCCTCAGCCGTGGGCTTCTAATAAATGGTGAGAACTGTCTGAAGACATGCATGTAAGCAAATGAGTGGCGGACTAATCTGGTCTTAAATTCGCCTTCAGGTCGAGAGGATTCTACGATCTTTTTAGTCGCTTGTCAGAGCCTTATTCGGTACTTGTGTTGCGGTACCTTACTCTTTCAAAACAGCTTGGAACCTGACGCTACCGCCGCAATGAAAAGGCTCATTGATTGGCCATTTGCCCCATGAGACCTCTCGTTCCTGCCCTCCATCCTTGGTTGAATGTCAGAAGTCTTCTTTCGTCCCGGGGCCCTGCTGGCCTCGACTCTCCGGACGATCCCTGTAACAATGGTGCACGGAGCACTCTAGCACTTCTCACACAAATGTCTCCCCCCACTAACTTACTAAGGTAGCCAGCCGGCCGGCGCCCGCTTGCTCAGAACTCCACTCACCTAGTCCACTACTTCCAGGGAGCCGGCTGTAAGGCGGAATGTGGGCGGTTCCACTGATTGATAGACGATGCGGGGAGTGGACTTCCTCAAGCACTTGTAACGAGATGTACAGCCAGACGGTAACGCGATGGCGGGACTTGGATCTTCTATAGCTTTCCTTTTAAACGACCGTAACATCTCAGGACCTTCTACTGGGGCTGAGAGCGTATTCGCAACCCTGCAAGCCCAAGGTTATGGCATTGTCAGTGGCTCACAGCAGCCATCTTTCTTGATGAAATAAATCTTGAAAAGAAAAAAGCCAACGATTGATTATTTATCCGTAAGTACTCAATAGTAGAAATCACGTTCGACGCAAGGCAAGATTGAAGACTCACTATCCGTAGATAGGTTGTTCGTCCGGATGAAAAATAGCTCTGTGGCCAGTATGACATTACGACTCTGTCGGCCGATACAAATATCGGCGCCGACTGGTAGGATTGGCCAATAGTGACATTGCCTCACTTGGCTGAGAGCTTAGCTCATGCTGGGAAATCATAACCCACTGTTCCTAGACGGTGCGTGTCATGTGTCAGTGCACATTTCATCTGCCCTACCTCGATCAGCATGCCGGGATTGTTTGTCTTGGTTGCATGTTCGGTGTTCGGTATGGCACTGGACTTCGCCGTTTGCCCCCTGTCGGCCTCGAAGATGTCAGCGAGCTTACAGTAGTTGAAAGACACCACGGGATGAGCCAATAGAATCTCGTTAAGTGCCAGGGTCCAGGCGTGAGCAGTGTGGCATGATGATTGACTAGGCAATCCATTGGTCCCGAATGGCCATTCTCCCCTTGAATCGATGGACGAATCGGCGGGCCAAGTTTAGTTATCCCTGGCCAGTTTAGGTCGAATGTTCCTGGGACTCGATCCATCTTCGGCAAGTGGAAGTGTGACCCTGTTCAGTCAGGGTCGTCAATCTCGAATGACCAGGTGTTTCATCTCTGCACTCATTGGCAGACAAAAGAGTCTCATTGAGACAACACTCACCTACATGACACGGCAGCACAGCCATTTGGTAATCCTGGTACGTAGTCCTGGATATCTGCAATTGGGAGCCGTCAAGCCAGCTCCCACTTGCTCCGAGTAAGTGAGCACTCAAGGAGCTGGTCGGAGCAATGGCAAGGGCCCATGCGAAGTGCAGCTGAGAGAGTATAAAATATGTAGACACAACCGACAGAGAAAGCAAGATGTCGAGGGCAAAAAGTATTGCTTTAGTCCCCGTGTAAGTGGTTGATCAAAGCCAGCCATGTCGACACCAGACCAACCGATGAAGCAACAACAAGAGCCTCCTCGAGGTAAAGCATTATTTACCGTTCGCTTCGGCTTTTAACTTACCAGTCATAGACTCGGTCATGCTCCAAATTTGGCTGGATGAACCGGAAGACGTCGTCGCTGCGACTGATCCATGGTCGAGCCAACGAGCCATTACCAAACCGAGACGCCATCTCGACTTCACGCAATCCAACCGACCGAAGAATAAAGATGCAGACATAGCACCAGCTGCCTAGAGCGAAAAGATGGTCCAAAGCCGAATGGAGCAGCTCGTTAATTGAGCACCTAGACGGCTTGCTTGAGGGTCGTGATAACAACCCTCTTAGGCTAGCTTGCAAGGTGGATATGCTTGTACTGCCTTTCATCTTGGCGCAATAGTGCTTTTTCATCTTACAATGATATATCTATGTTATGCACTTCTGTCATTAGTATGGCTCAAGGATCTAGGTGTCGTAGGCGTTGACAAGTGAAGCTATTCCCATGTAATGTCATCAATTGAGTATCTATCTGTACATAACCAGCTCACCCCAAGGTATACCAGCGCTACGCTACTTTATAATAATGAGAGAAATGAATAAACATAAAATTTGCAATTATAATGCCGAGTTATTGTGTCACAACCTGTCTTCGCCTTTCCTCGCTCAGCTGTGGAGTTTGTCATTCGCCCTCCAGGCTCTCACGTCGATCTCGGCGCGGCGTCGCGCCAGACCCTCTCGACCTTGGGCTGTCTGTTGCTTTTTGTCGACCGTTCGTAGCCTTCTTGTGGCAGGCTTGTCGATGTCGCTTCATATTGAATGAGCGTTCGCTTGTGTAGGTGCGACACTTTGGACACAAAGCCCGTCTGCCAATCCATTGTCAAAACATGACTTGAGGACCGAGCTTCTAATTGACATACCTAGTGGTCTGATTATGAGCTGGTAGAACCTCCTCTATAGGTGAGTTGACGGGCCCAGAGTCGATAGTCATAGGTGTTGCTGGTGAGACAGAGCGATGCTGATCGGTGCCTTCAATAGGTGATTGATGAGATTGTTGAGGCTGTGACGAGGTACCAGACTCTGGGGTGGATGGAGAAGAGGCAGGTATAACAAATAGCGACGAAAGGTCTCTCTGGATAGTAGTAGCTGCTTGGAAAGAAATTTCCCATATATATATGTCCACATTATGAAGATGCCTAGGCTCTGCCTCGTTGATGGACGCCAAGCTATTTCCCGCTGTTGCGACATGATGATGGCCGCTAGCGGACGAGTTCAAGTAACGAGTCATGTTTTATTGGTGGTAACATTAAAGAGAGGCCTTGAAGAAAAGACGAAGCTTCTTAGACGTCCGAACATGATGGCGGCTAAGTGTATTTATGTATTTATTCTAGTGATTGATGTTCCCTTATTGTCATCTGGCAGGAAGGACGAGAACTTGAGGAGGGGCAGTTGTCTCACGCAATCCTCCAAGACGGAGGTATTGTACCTGTCTGCACAGCTCCAAAAAGGGCAAAAGCGACGCCTGGGACCTGCTTCCTGCATAATGCCAAGCCCGAGCTTTCACTATGGCGCTGTCGCTGACGTCTCAAGGAAAGAAGAGCATGCTCTTCTCGGCAAACAACCCTATTGGTTGTGATTCCTCTTTCCCTTCTCTTCCTTCTTCGTCTAGGTTCAGTCATTTGCTAAACAAAACTTGTTGATGTGCGGGCGGCCGTGGCTCGATTGACCCGCATTTGACTACGCTTCCTGTACCCGATGAGGAATATAAGTTGTCTGAGAGTCGAATGCCGAACAGCGTAGAGAGACTTCGTAGGTATACAGTTCGCTGCGTGGTAGGTTCCTGTTTTTCGGAAATCCCGTACCATTCCTCAACATTCCCAACTAGCTTGATGCACGCTGCCCAGTTGGACGGAGTGGCTTAGTCCGGAGAAAGACAGCCTTGGTATCTTTCATTTCGCCTTGGCGTGGGCAGTTTAAGTAGAAAAAGCCTTGGCAAGGCGGTAGTAGGTAGGGTTGCTTTGCTTCCATTGCTTCCCATGGAAGGATACCTGAATAAGTATGTAGGGTCAGGTTGCTTATTAGGTGGATCGAGGTCCCCGAATAGCGCTAGGCTCTAGCTTTCGGCTGGGGCTCGACTCGGTAAACTCGGTAAACGACGTTATCTAGATCCCCTGGCTGAACCGCACAACGAAGCCCAGCCCGGCACTATTGCTTACGGGAGCCAACCCTCATCGAGTTTGGTACAGTACACGCAGACTTTTCTTGCTAGCATTTAGACTCGAACCTCCACATGCGCCGTAGCCGCTCCATTGGCTTTTTTTTGGTGTTCGCTTCCCCATTTTCCCTTTCGTGGGGTTGCTCTTCTGCGCTGCTACAAAGCTGAACCCAGTTGCGCGTTCCAAAGATTCCATCAATTGGGTACTTATTTTATACATTATATACATGTTTCGCTGGCCTTCCAATAAAAAGAGATCAATAAGCCTCATTCTAACAAAGAAAAAAGATAGAGAGAAATGGTCATTTGTTTTCCCTTTGCCATAGGGAGTTCTTCTGGTGCGCCTTGCTTGTCGTCTGTTGTTCCCGTTGCCTGTATGTGCGCTTCTCGGGCTCAGGTACCGTTTATCATCGCTATAAAAAAAGACAGAGAGTTTGCCATCGTGAGGTCCCATGTGCCCTTAATCTCTGTTTCTTCTTTTTCCATGGCGCTTCTCTCGGTGTCTGTTCAGGTTGTATTTACGATCGGTAGTGTAAGTGTCGCAATCAGGACATGAGAAAGGTCTGCTACCGGATCGCCCAGTTTAAGTCAGAAAAAAAAACCTTTAAAGCATGGAATCGATTCAAATACCGAGGGCTCTGGACCTGGGCTGGTGAGGCACCCCGGACGTGTGAGGTTTGGAACTCATGGCCTGTAGTTGCGAGTTCTGGTGGTGATGCAGAGTTATAGTGACTTGGGGTGTCTGGGCTGGGGAATCCATGAGCCTGCAGTGGCTGGGGCAGAGATCCAGAGTCAAGTGTAGGCGAGAGACTGTCATGTAGACCAAAAGATGAATTGAGCGTAGGTGATTGGTCCTGTGTATTTGCCATAACTGACTGAAATGTCCGTTGCCACAAGTCTTGGTTGACATCGTGAAGACGCTGAGGCTCTGTGTCATTGAGGGCTGCAGTGGGGTACACTATGGTTGCAGCAACACGATGGCCGCTAAGTGTAGCGTTGGAAAGAGAATATTTGCCCTGCATCTTGATCTTAATAACTGGGAGGAGATTGCCATGAAAAGAAGAACTTATTAGAGATCACAAATTAATCGTGGTTGAGCGTTTGTATTTATTTATCTTGGCCTCTAAGTGCCGCCATTCACTTATACACACTCATTAAGAGTGACGACACGGAGGTGTGGATGAGGTAACGGGGAAGAGAGCTAAGAACCTGATGGGGGTGTCAAGTAAAACGGCGTGGGTGCGGCATTGGGATACACTGTGTAGTACTGTGCCTACAGATAATATAATGCAGCACAGCACAGTATAATAGAAGTACAAGCATATTTGCGACCTCTTGTAATCCTGTGTCATACCACACTGCACCTGCTGCCCGCCGATGCACGAGAACGTCAAGTAAGTACACGTCTCCCCGGTTCTTCAGGCATGGTTGCATGGGGGATCACGACAAGGGTCTCTTTGCGCTTGAAACGGAGCCAGTCAGCTAAGTTAGGTTTCACTTCGGACAACCAACTCACTCAACAACCTCCCCAGCCGAGCCATCCCCGGGGCGCAAGAAAACTTCTGATCATAAAGTAAGGTACTAAAAATACTTAGTCTAAGATCCTCCAAGTCTATACTAAAATATACTAAACTATGCTAAGTTTACCTAAGGCTTTTTATCACCCAGGATGGAGGTCTTAAGTTTTGTTGCATCCCCTTGGCCATCTGCCTGTGTGAGATCACACTGTAGACCGATCTGGCTTAATCTCTGAGAGTTATTATCGGCTCCCATATTAACCATCTCTTAGACTCTCGGGAGCCAATAATATTTCCCAGCTGGGATTTGGAGGACGACTTCATATATGCCCGACTCGAGTTCATCAAAGGAGAAGTCTAAAAATTGCTTTCGTGCTCGTTCTGGCTTACCGTCGAAGGGAATATACATAATATCTCATGATATTATGTATAAGATAATTAGGCTCTACCTTTGCTCATTTGCTAACGATTGAGGCACTACACAGACTGAGTGTGCATCGGACGTCTTATCAAATTCAGGTTGTATATGGATTGGTGCTTGTAACAGGCCAGATTGGCGGAAGTATTAACGAGAGGACACGCATGGCCAGACATTTGAACGGGATACAAATCCTTCTACTACCAGATCAATAGCCCGAGGTCCCATGTCAGCTGCCCCTACAATCCGCTACCGTCCCAAGTCTATCTTCTGCAAAATCTTGAGACTGACGAGCTGAAGCTTGTTGATGTCATATCTCATACCTCTCTTCGAGAAAAATTGCCCATTGTACGTGCTTGAGATCTTCTATTATCTTTCCTGCCCTAGCCACCGACCCGATTCGTGCAGAATTGCAGGGCAAGTCTTCACATCATGTATTCGATCGCCGGTGTACTTGCAGAGGTCGACCGGCAAGACAACAATAGATGACGCGAGCGAAGAGAGTTCCTCGAACGCTCGTAGGCAAGACGGCCCCCTTGCTTATAAACTCTAGTACGGCCGTGGACAGTAAACACCGCGCCAAAGCATTTTGGTATCAGGACCTGTAGCAGTACTCGATAATGGCCGGGAATGTGCCAAGTGACTGAGGCTGGTGAAAGATGGTTCGTCGTCGCTCGACTGCTCAATTGCCTTCCGAGGGATAATGTTGATGCTCAGGTTAAAGCGGAATTGTCTCTAGCGATCTTGACGCAATTATCGATTGAGGTTTGGCAGCGCAGAGAGCGCGAAAGAGGAATCGAGCCCCCTGTGTGTCTGATTGTTTGGGTTCATGAACGCAGGTCGTTGAAATGCCCGTCACAAGCATGTTCAGCAACAGAAGAGCCCCTAAGCCTGAAAAGTGACACTCAAATGATACATAGCAATGTGAACGCCAGGGCGGAGTTGCTCATCTACCGTATCTTGGTCCTTCGAATTGTTACCAGGCGAGGCATGGTGTAGAAAGTGAACTCCTGTTCTTTCGAATCGTTCTACTTTACGAGGATATTGTCAATAACAGCCACAGGACAGCCTTGAGGAGTACCAAGATCATGTTCTGAGAGCATCTCCTCGGGTAAACGTATGGCCCATCTCCCGAGCCAGGTTTCGCTGGCCATAGAAATCAGGCCGTATGATTGATGCGCTGCAATTAGGAGCTGTTATTCTCAACGACTCTACTCAAAGCTGGGACCTGACTCGATTGAAAGTGAGTTTTCTGACTGCTTCTTCACTTCGGCTCCGGTGCAGCAAGGTCGTAAAGAACTTGCTTGCTAAGTGGCTGGTCGCTTCTGCAATTGGTGATGCATTGAGCCACACAGGCAGAAGTGCGAGAAGAGTGTTGCGACTTTTCACCTTATGCAAGACCCGATTGGCATCCCACCGCTCCCAGGCGCGGTCCTCTGCTAGGTGAGCTGTGCGGGCGCCCAGTACACCGAGGGATGCGCTCAGCTATGAGCCAGATTATCCTATTAAGCGCCGGCTTTCAGCCGTTGGCTTACTCAGTGCATTGCTCAGTTGCCACGTCATTGTTCTTGCGGCCGACAGACCTTTTCCCCTGTACCCACTGAGCTCTTGAGCATAGTTCTTGAGCACAGTAAATGAGCAACTCGCAATTATAGCGAACAAGCCACGAGTCAGTCCCAGTGCAATTTAGTCCGAGTCTTCCGTCAGCGACAAAATGTGTATGAGCAGGCATAATTACTCTTTCTCTTTGCATGCTCAAAACGTGTTTCAAGTTTGCTCGTGAGCATGAGGGAGCTTGGCGAGATGGTGGAATGACAGCCATGGAATTGATGTCGTAGAAATGAGCAACTCGCTGAAGCTCATATAAGAACCCCATGAACATCAGCAGAATGAAACTCCTTCTTCATAAGAAACTTAAAGACTCGGACATAAAAGCTCACCGCGAAGTATCGCCACCCAGTAGTGAACCGACCCCTCGTCCACGATGCCCCAAGAAACGAACCAACCCGAGAAGATCAGTTCAAACCAGCGTGGTAAGGACCTACAGCAGGTCAGATGAGCTTTACTTACTATTGCCAAGAGATTTCTCCAGCCATGCAGAACTGGTTGAACCAGTCAAAACAAGCGGAGCCTTGGTCACATCTGCAGACGCAGACACAACCAACAAGGACTCGAGCGGCTGAACCGCCCAAGCTGTGACGAAGAAAACCCGTCGCAAGGGCCACAAAAAGATTGTTCGGGGTAAATTCCTCATTGCCAACCGGCCAGTTGTTACTTGGACCAATCGACAGGAGCACAGATTGACATGGTCTGCGTGCTGAGCCCTAACAAGGCTCTGTAGTCGATCTCTCCTTTAAATATATCGAGTTTCCCAAATCATCCGCAAGAGCCGTGTTCACTCTTCACATACCTCCTAAACCTCAACCCACCAGTTCATTCATTCATGCTCGTTTGTTCAAGTTCTTCGGCCGCAGTATGCCCGCTCATGTGAACATATTTGGTCTCGTCAATTGAGTTTCCTCCTTCGCCATCCCATCGGTTACTCCCTTCGTATAACGGCGCTCTCCATAACTCCATTGCCACGGATCCCTTTTTGTTTTCTTCTTCACTTATCAATGCCTACTCTCTCATGGGCGAGTGTGCGATGCCCTCTATCGCTGTGTTTCTCGCAGTTCGTGCCCAAATGCCGATGTCTGGAGCCCCCAGTACCTTACTTCTCGCGCGTGGTTTAATTCCATCGACATACCACCTCTCGCTGAAGAGTAGCAGCTGGCCAAGTCAGTTACAAGTCTTCGAGCAGATCCACGACCGTTTTGGCGCGTCATGACTAAACCAAAACAGAAATCCGTTAACACCAACTCTCAGCGACCGAACAGATACGAAGATACAGCGCCGACGGAATATTCGAAACCAGGGTAACGTAGTATGGGGGAAATATTTGGTGATTGGCAAGTAGTCGTCTTGTTTTGAGGTTCCGGTGAGACTCGTCGTAAATGCATGAGATGATCAGCTACAATGTGAAAGCTAAGTACTGAGTCTCTCAAGGTCGTGCCATTGCTATTTATGAGTCATTCTCCAATATTATGTTAATATTCGACTACCTGACTCTTATCTACACTATACCCTGACATTTCTGGCTCTCCCACCGTAGTCAATTCAACTCCATTCTAATCACGTTCAAATCGTCACAAGTATAGCCATTTAACAATAGCTTCGTCATACTCTGCTTTGCCCCCTATTCTCTCTCTGCCAGCGCCGCTATTGCGGGGTCAACCACCTTACTCGAATCGAGAACAGCCTTGGTTGGCGCTGTGACTCTTGTCTCCTAAGTCGGGCTCAGATACGTTGAATTGCAGCGATCTTGCTGAGCGGCTGGGCTTGGTTAATTAATTTGGTAACTGCCACTATTGTACTACGCTGATTGTCGTCTGATGAAAGGACGAGAGAGCAGCTGACAATAGACCTTCGATCCCATTTTGGAGAAACATGGATCAAGAAAGGCAACGGCAATTATGGCCTCGTTCATTCCATCTCGTCTCCTAGAATGAGACGATAAATAAGACGAATTATGTACGGCGTACTTATTGGTTCTGTGCCAAATCTTTTCTCGTCTCTTCTCGCTTGGTTATTGCGCATGAAATAGCGCCGAGTTCTAGCTTCTGATTGAGTTCGACTTGACAAAGTAGTGGGTAGTAACGAAGGTAGGCAAGGTTAGTACATGTTGCTACCCGTGCCCGGCTGAGCCATCCGTCCGTTACGATACGTAACATCCGCATTGTTCCAGAAAAGTAATGGAACCGCAGGGAGTCGAGTTCTAAAATCCGGGTCGCTGTATTCTGAAACAGGGGTCCGAATTTAGTGCTTCAGCAGCCCCTCCATCAGATTAACGAATGCTTATCAATGATCATGATCGCCGATCGAACTTCCCAAGGCCCTTGTACCATTTGATGTCAGGGTAAACCTTACTGGTAATGCTGGGAGGCAACACCTTCGGTGCCTGGGCCTGTGAGTCGGCAATTACCAAGCTGTTCAGAGTAGTACTCTGTAAGCAAGTACGCAAAGAGATGTCTGGAATGATGGCGATAAAGAAATAATGACTAAAAGGAAGTACATCTATTCAACCCTCCCAAGTACCAAGATCGCCCTTTTGCCCAATTGATGTCGCTTTTCTGCAAATGGATACCGATAGCGCCTCTCGTTGTTACAGCCCATTGAATGTGTCTTTCCCTGAGGTTTCATATCCCATTTTCATCGTTAACCTCTCCCCTATTGACGTGGAGTGCTTCAACGTGCCTGTCCAAGTTGTATTTACGATCGCTTTTGTAACGACAATTACGGACAGTGCAGAAGAATGTACTGTCAGTCCATCGTTAGAAGCAACGTCCGCACAACAGCGACCTCGTGGACATACCGGGGACTCTGAGCTCGTCCTGCTGTGACTTGTTGAAAGGATGAGCCCTGAAGGCGAGAGTCGGCAGTTGATGTATGAGGAGGTGCTGCAGAGCTACAATGGTTGTTGATGTCTGGATTGGGGGCCACGTGAGTCTGTTGGGGCTGTGGTTGTGGCTGAGATGGAGAGTTAGGGTAAACCGGGATGAGGAATATGGGCCACAAACTGGAGTAGATGGTGTTGAAGTACCATTCAGGGTATCAACAGTTGATTGAAATGATTCTTCCCATATCTTCTGGTCTACATCATGAAGATCTTGAGTCTTTGTCTTAATAGCAGGTGCATGACTAGCTCCCGGGCTTTTGATGTTCTGATCTCCATTTGCAGGCATTTTGTGGTGGTATCCGTATTGACAAGAGACTTAAGCTTAAAGGAAGAGATTATTAGGAACCAGTTTGGCCGCGGCCATATGCTATTTATCTAAGTTTTCTCTTGCTAATTGTTCTACTAAATTTGGCAACTCCTATGAGCATTTGCTGGCTTGTTGACCTTGACGTTGACACTTGACACTTGACATTTGACACTTGACACTTGACACTTGACACCTTGACTTGAGAGCGCGACCCCTGTAATTCCTCCGTATCTCTTGCGTGTTATGGTTTGTAAACCCGGCAGCACATTATCGGATCACAAAACGTTGCTAGCCGTGCCGGGTCAATGAGCGTGCTAGCGCCAGGACCAGCGCCCAGTTCGCCAAAAGCAACCCTTGCCGGTTCAATACCCAAATGGCTACCTTTCATTATGAGAAGGCTGATGGCTTGTATCGAGCAAGGGCTCTTTCAGTCGAAGCCACAGGATCAGAAGCGGATTAGTTATGGCGAGGACTTGCAAAGGAAAGAAGGTATATCTGATACTGTATAACGATGGTACTTCAAGCCTTAGTTAGATATGTAGTAACTTTGTATCTGTAGCAAAGTAAAAGTTCGAGGGTTGAACTCGAGCTGCCTCCTCGGCATGAAGGACCCAACATAATTATCTGAATATCTACCGTATCTCTTTAAATTAACCACGGCTAGCGTGCAAGTGGCTCTCATGGGTTGGGTAACCTGGATGACGGATTGTAAATTGGGCAAATGATCAGGATTGGACAAAAGAACAAGCGTTCTACGCCTCTCTGAAGATCTGACCTAAATGTGGGATGATTTCCTGTAAGACCTGCAGTAGTCTGAGGCTAGCCGTGATGAGCCTGTCGGATACGGTATACCATAGACTCATCAAGTGGTGTTACAAACGGGCAAACAACCGTTGCTCGCTATTAAGGCACTCACCCAATCGGTTCGATTCCAAAAGAGGGCCTTTACGCTATGCAGGCGCGGACTTCCAGTATGAAGGCTATGGGATCCGACCTTGCAAGACAACTAAGGCCGTCATGTGACCGTCGCATCATCTGTACTGTTATCTACTATGTGATACCTTCGTTGTGCCGCCTGTAAAAAGGCCAAGACCATTGTGGACCAGAGGAGCTTATCTTTACTTCTTAACGTCGTTGGGACTTGGAAATGAGGATTACTTCACGCTCTTTCGACTTCAAGCAAGTAAAACAGGTCCACCGATTGACTCCAAGACACTCGCAACCGCAGAAGCAGGATTGTTAAGGCATCGTGATCAGACAGGGTCCTCTACTGTGGCCAAGGACGAGGCCAACGACTTTCTCTGATAGAAGTTGATTCGCCGCCACTGAACTGCTCACAGTACTCGGGCAATGTCCATCCCGAGTCTGTATTGTTCATTGTTCCTAGGGGGCTGACTGAAACCATGCATCTAGACTCGGCGACGCAAGGAGCGCGAGAGGGTTCTTTGGTGGCCAGACGTGTGAACGTATGAATGCAGGTCGCTGGAAGACCTAACGCAGGCATACTCAGAAGCAAACAAGCCCTTACTCACGAACGCTGGGGCCCGTACAAAGCCAAAGGAATATGTCGTCATATAGACATGAAGACAATATTGCTTGGAGCTTTCCATGCTTTGGTATATTGGCTTGGTGTTGGACGATCCACGACGTTGTAGAAGCAGAGCTCCGGCTGGACTGGATCTTTCGCATCCTGGTAATCTGAGTAGAGGTAGTTGTTGAGCGAACAGAAGGTTTTGGAACATCAAGGAAATGACTCTAAGCCATCTCTTTGGGTAAATGTCCAGACGTTCTACTTAGTATGACTTCTACGGCCAGCAAAAGCAGGCCGTGTCTGCCACGCAGTTGTAATTGCACAAAGAGCAATAATTACGAGGCGAAGTTTCCCTTCAATGACGTGGGGCTTCTCAACTGTCTTTCGTCTCTTTTTCTGTCTCCGGGGTTATCAAGAACTCGTCAAGGAGCAGTTCGTTTCTGCGATTGGTGAAGTATGGGGCCACGCTCAGGCAAAGGGACGAGGCAAAAGAGTGATTAAATCTCTGCGAAGGCCTGTCTTATCATGGATGTGATCCAGGGTTCAAGGTTGCACTACCTTGGCTGTCCGATCGGTGAGCTGCAATCGCCCGACACTAGGTATGTGCGCGGAGCTGTTGGTCAGGACGCATTGTTAAGCGCCGGCTCTCTGCATTTGTTTGCTCCATGCATGACTCGGTTGCATCCATTAGCCATGCCATTTTCCCATAATCCGATATTTCCGATTCACGGAGACTATTCAGCTCTTGTTGAGCTCGAAAAACGAGCAACTCAATGGGATAACGAGAAGGTTGCGGATTAGGCAAAACTCTCACAGAAGTAAAGGGTATCCGAGCAAGATTAAGTAGCGTCGGCTCTTTGCATACTCGCAATTTTTATGAGTTTCCTCGCGAGGATAAGAGAGAGGGCTTGGTAAGGTGTTGAACTCAAGAGCGAAGAACTGACGTTGCGTGCGTAAGCAATTGACCAAAGCTCAAAGAAATAGCCAGCAGGCTCCAATAGAATGAAGAGTCGCTTCTAGTAAAATATTCTCATCATAGAGAAAAATATCCTTCCCCGGAAAGTGAATCGATCCCTTGTCTTCTGTGGCGCCTCAGGAGAATCCTCAAGCTGAGAGCATCCGTTTAAACTAACCTTAATACCAGCGCGACGGTAAGATACCCTAGAATTTCCAATGAAATCGACTTGTAGTTACCAAGGGTACTCCCTCAGTTAGCTTTGCAGAGCTGGTTAGACCAGTCAAAGGGAGCAGAACCTTGGTCACCCGTGCGTGCATGTGCAGGTGCAGACGCAACCAATAAAGACCAAAGAATAAAGCGGCCGAACTGCCCGAGCTGTGACGCAGAAGACACGTTGCAAGCGAGACAACAGAATTGTTTGAGGTTGACGGACAAAGGTGCATTGTAAGAGAAAGCCTTTTATCAGCAAATGGCCAGCTGGCGTCGGTGGCAGTTGGAACAGATGTGTTGCATGGGTCAATCGGCAGAAGCGAAGATTGACAGGTCTTGGATTGTGGACCAGAACATGGCTCCGTAGTTGACCTTGACTTCTTATTTACCATCTTTCCCAATTTCTTGGAGCGCTCTTGTCTCAATCTCTGGTCTTGCCCAGTGTGTTCCATTTCACGCCATCCCCAGGGCTATTACTCCCTTAGTATCGCCTCACTACGACTATGATTCCACCGTCCCTGTTAATTGTCTCCTTATTCTCGAAAGGTTATGCGATATCTTGTGATGTTGCGTTCCCAATTGCTGCTGCGTCTGTAGTCGAGTCCTCGGATGCTGCTTTTTAGAGCCCTCAGTACATCACTGCTCGCGTGGCTACAATCCATCGGCGTACCCGTTATCACATTTGCAAGAGCCTGAGTTAAAATTGCAGAACTCTCGCTATAGGATCCAGCCGTGGAAGATTCGCTGCTTGAACAAGCCAGAGAAATGTCTTCAACCTGATACATTTTCGTCTTTACGGATCATCGCCAAACTAAGACGGAAAGCCAAGAGCATCAACTCTCAACGACCGAAGAGATACTCGGATGCAATGTAGACAGCTTGGATCTGTGGTGACTCAACACAAGAAAGGGAAAGATATGGCTATATAAGAACCAACTGTCTTGCTTCAAGGCCCCGGTGAGGCTGTTGTCGTAATTGCGTGAAGGTTGAAGATACCATAAATCGCTTGCTAAAAGGCACTTCTTCACCTTTCAGCTGCGAATGGGATCAGCTACATTATAACAACTAATCTTGCTATCGGTGTTTACAAGTCATGTTCTGTAGTAAAAGTATTTTAATTAAGTACTTATATCCTATCTACGTTATACTTGAGCATTGCCGGCGCTACCATCAAAGCCAATTCAAGTCCATCTGCTTACAATTGCATGTCAAAATATCCAGTCGTTTAAAATCGCTTCATAGTCCACCGTTACCCTTCGTGTCAATTCAACTCCATTCTAGTTACATTTAGTTAATCACAAGTATCTACCCATTTAACACTAGAGGTAGCTTCATCGTACTGTGATCTGCCCTCCATTTTTACCTCTTCCTTAGTTTGCTTGTCAAGCCTATCGTCGAAGCTTCAACCACTCACTCCCTGTCCTTTCACCAAAATTTAAAGTTCAACGTCTATGGTCTTTCTCTCTCGCGACACCACTTTTGACTTTCTTTTTGCATGCTTTCTGGTGCCGTTTCATGTTGTAAGAACGATTACTGGCGTAAGAACGGCACTCAGAGCATAAGAAGCCTCTACCCGCCCAGTGTTAGAACCGACATGGAGACAACGTTTTGATGACACACCTCGGGTTGCTGTCACGGCTCTTCGAAATGCCTTGCTCTGGAGACCTCAAAGGCGACGAGAAAGAGTTTTCTTCTGATACTGACGCAAAGCCATAGCCATACAAATAGGTGTGTTCACTTGGCGTTTCAGCAATACCTACAGCCTGCTGCGCCCACGACTGTGAATAAGAGAGAGCTTGATATGGGGACCTTGAGTGAGAAGAAGGGATGGCCATTGATAGCTGGTCAATCTGGGCAGCAGTAGCTAATTGAGAAGATAACTCCCATAGTTGTGTATCCACATTGTGAAGACGCTGGGGATCTATCTCATTCAACAGTGTCAGGCTAGAGTTCGGCGCTGAGGCATTGCGATCGCCGCTATCAGGTGAACTGGAGTGAGAGTGCATGTCCTGCATATACGTGGTAATAGTAGGAGGTAATAGGCACTTAAGAAAACTGTCAGCAAACAACAAAAGTTATTTGGAAACACAAATCAACGGTATCCAAAGATATATATATCTATATGTTTTATTACATTCTCCCTCCCTTGGGAACTATTCACCAGAGCGTACTTCTGCAGTGAGCGTAGCTGGGCCGATCTCCATGCGAACACTCACTTGCACGACCTTGCCCACAACCTTGCCCACAACCTTGCCCACGACCTTGACCACAACCTTGACCGCAACCTGAACCCCGACTTTGTCTATGCTCATTGAGGATCATCCCGGCCAGTAATAATTGAGGGCGGGCGCGCAGAATGCGGAATCCTCAGAAAAGCAGCTTTGAGCCAATCATAAGGTAGGAAATTCTCCAAACTTGCAAGATGCCCGGCCAGCGTGGGTTATCCCTGTAAGATCCACGTACCGAATCTCTTGAATTGTGTTGTTTTTTGTGGTGGGCTATTGGCTCTCCGTGTGCAAAGTACAGACAGATATCGTCAGCTTGAGGATCAGAGGGCGAGGATCAGTCAGACAGATTGGATGCTATGATTGTCGCCATGTTAGGTAGATGGGTGGTCTTATCGGTGACAATAAATGGTTCAGTGACGCAAATAGGCTCAACGGGCGTCGTAGGTGCCTCGGATGTGAGATCATTTGCTTTACGATTTGAAGTTCTAAAGCGACTAAGACATGAATCGCGAAAAGATATTTCGATCGTTGGGAAGATGGTTCTGCGTTTCATTTACTCAGACGAATGAATATACTCAAGGTTAAGCTCTTTGCTGCGATACAATAAAATAATTCTAAACGGAGAATTTTCACGACTCATTAATCTGGCTGTTCGGAAACCCGAGGGCTTCAATTTGCAACATTTCGCAGTCGTTGCACAGTCTCGAGGCTACCTTCCGTGAGGCTAACAATTCTACCTCTTCTCCTCTTCATTCCTGTCATGCATGTTTTGATGTCTTTCCATGTTGAACGATCGGTCGCTTGTGTAGTCGCATCTGGGACAAGATAGACGTTTTCTAGTCCCAAGTCAGTATATACCGCGAGTAAACAGAGAAAATCGGTGTTACTGAGACATACAACTTGGTCGTGGCCTTTGGCGTGGCCATGGAAGCTTGCGGACTTCCTTGAACGCCGTGGACCCAGTCGCGAAACTCCTGGCAAGCAACTCGGTCGCTGAATAACAGCTGTAACAGACACATTAACTCAGGTCTCAAAGACCTCACTTGTCGCAGTAATAGACTTACACTGGCGACACGTTCCATGTAGCTTTTGATGTCCTCGATGCTTTGCAACAAGCCCTGATCGAAGAATGCTTCCACAACAGAGACTATTCCACGAGAGGGTAGGTCTCTCGTGTGCTTTTCTGACGATAGAGGCTGTATATAGGACGCCTCTATCTGTTTCTTCTTTCTTAATCGCTCTTGGCTCCAGGCGAGACATGACCGGAGGTCTTTCGAAACGAGTCCGCAGCCTGCGAGCTTGAACCAAAAGGCACCGTGTTCTCGTATGTACTCAAGTACAGCCGTAAACACAGATGTTTGCTGCAGTGTTGCTAGAATATCATCTATCGGTGTACTGTATAGTGATCGGGTGTGCGAACCGTAGCTCGAGCCGGTGGCGATTGGGCTGTCAGCGTTGAATTGCGGCATGGCGGTCCAAGGCGTGATGCCCCCCATTGCACTGGTGTCGAGGTCGGTGGATTGTACTGGGCCTGGGTCAAAACTCTGCCAGACACTTGCCTCTGGTTCAGGAAATGGACAGTTTGTTCCAAGGAGTGCGAGTGAGAAATTGAACTCGTCGTATGTCCGATCGGTCAGATTCTGGATGTAGGTTGGCGACATGTCTGTCGCGAACATGTTGAAGAGCGTAGGGTCTATAGTCCCAAGATCTGGGGAGATGGCCAGCTCATGGGAGTTTCTCAAATCATAGGAATAAGCAGGCGCCGCTTGTTCGTACACCGGCGATGTCTGATGCCCAAGATTGGCAAGTGGTAGTACTGGATACATCTGAGACGATGGTACCGAGAATGACGTCTCGCCTCGTCGCGGAGAATTCGCTAGCTTCTGCGACTGTTCGCCCATGTTCGAGTTTGAGAAATGTAGATGATTTCGGGCTTCGGGCCAAAGCCGCTCCGCGAGAACCTCAAAGGCCTTTCGCTCGTCTTCATTCTCAAGAGCATTGAGCCACAGGCGGATGCCCGCGAGGATGTCGCCTTCGGCCAGTCGTCCCCTTGAGTAAAGAAGACGAGAGACCACGTATGACAGGCTACAGAAGGCGAATATTTTAACTAGGTCATTCGGCACAGGTCCGGTTAATGTGTTGCGGAAAGCGAAAACTCCAGCTTGACGAAGTCCTTTGGCGTCGTGGTATTCGGCGCGGATGTTGTTGATGGCGGGAAGATTGACATCGTGAGAAATATCAACGAAATGCTCCCAGAGGATTTTCATTCCCTCTCGAACGGTTCTGATAGACTCCCAAGCATTTTCCCGAGCCTGAGTGCTGGGGTCGGCGAAATCAGGCTGGGAGTCTGAGGCTCGGTCGACTGGAGCCTTATTGCGCACTGAATACAACTCAAATGCAAGATCGTTTGAAAGATGTATTGAATGGCTGATTCTTGATTCAGGTTCTGTTTCATCGAGGTGAGTGAATCCAGCAAACAAACCGTCCACTTCTGCAAGGGCTCTTTCAATGTTTGCAACTGGACTTGGGACCCAGACGCGGGCAGCCCCGTCAGAATATGTATACATGCGACTGTACTGTGATGAATTTCTGGGTTTTCGCTAAGGGAAATTTGAAAGGTAGCTGACTTAAGAAGAAAGATGGAATAGTTCGCCCGACACTCGAATTTATGCGAGGCCCGATACTCCTCCTCCTAGGCGTACTAAATCATGCGGCTCCCAAGGACGGGAGCACGGCCCGTAGGACTTCCTACGCTCAATATGGGATGTTGAGGGGCTAGAATCCCTTGGCATACATGGGTTCTAACCATATTGAGTAGGGAGGCTTGCTGACTGCATTGCCCAAAAGCAATTTTTAGCCACATCGGTTGCTCACGAGCTGCTCGTTCTGCTCGCGAGCTGTCAATGAGCTCAACCAGCAGCTCATGAGCATGATGAGATGTCACCATGCAGGGAAGTCGCTCGGCAGCGCAAATAAAGCATATGAGGAAGAGGAGCAGCTCATGGGGTTTCGGAATTTGCTCGTTATTGGTTTGTGAGCAGCTGGTGAAATAAGAGCAGCGAATCGAGTGGCTCGCGAGCACGATGCGTTGTAACGAGCACAGCGGGCCCTTGCTTGCGCAATTGGCAATTGAGCAGGGAATCCCACATGTATCGCTCAAGCACTGCTCGTGAGCTGCTGATGAGCGTTGGGGACGACGAGGGCATTGAGCGACTGAGCAACTT
This sequence comes from Fusarium sp. NRRL 25184, assembly GCA_013755755.1. NCBI lineage: Eukaryota > Fungi > Ascomycota > Sordariomycetes > Hypocreales > Nectriaceae > Fusarium > Fusarium sp. NRRL 25184. The sequence goes on from JABSSZ010000156.1 coordinate 34,952, forward strand.
ACAGTTGATCTTTGAGTAAATTGAGCTTCTTGAACAGAGTATAAATATCTTATGATCAGCAGAGGGTATGCTTGTTGCCCAGCAGCCTCATCAAATAATACATTGTCATTTAGAAGTAATCGCCGACGTACATTCAACGATGCCTCAAGAAACTGGTTCGCAACCTCAAACTCACCATAACGGTAAGCAAATGCAGCCGAATTAGGCGTTTACAAGACGGTTCGCTTACAGTACCTGAAGGAGATGCGTCAGTTGCGCTTCAAACCTGGCTGGCCGAGTCAAGAGGGACTGGGCCTTGGTCATCCGTACATGCGACAACACAACCAACGGGGACTCGGCCCAGCCACGCAGCTGAAACTCCCAAGCTGTGACGAACAGTGGCCAACTTCAGCGCCATAACACAATTGTGTTATCGCATCGGTTTTGAGAAACAAGGGAGTCGGAGTGGTGTTAGGCGTGATGCAGAGGTTGATCGAAGATGGCTCCAGCAATTGCCAATTAAACCAGTTAAAGGAAAATATTGTTTAGAACTTGTTCAACTAGATTGTCTGTAGAGAATTTCCAGGCACTCAGGCGTGGCTGTAATGTTATTGCTGGATCTTTATTTTACATGGCATCTGAATGCCCTCTTAGTTCGCCATGCGTCTCAGTGGATGAGCCTCCCTGTTGAACACCCACTCATCCAAGCCACCAGAAGCTGAACTGCTAAGCTATGAGGCAACATATGGGCCCTTCCATTGTGTAGTTTGTGCTGACAGACAACTGGTTTTTATACATTGGTGGAAGCCCCATGGGTATCGGTAGACCACAGCGCTGATTGACATTCTTGTAAACCACCGCTAATAGCAGAATTGGCTGAGCCAGTCAAAACAAGCAGAGCCTTGGTCGTCCATGCATGTGCAGATCAAGGACCCCAGCGGCTGAACCGCCCAAGCTGTGGCGAAGAGGAACCCATGCAAGGGCCACATGGCAATTTCCTGGGGGTTTGAAAAACAAGGGTCCGATATCAGGCTTAGTCTTATAGGGGGATGTCTCACTGGGATCAGTCGGCAAAGGCGCACGTTGAAGTTCCATGGCGATGTTCATCACCCGCCGGGGTCATTCTCGGATGTAGATCCACGATAAATGTATTCAATTAATCCCAATCGTCTATATTCCAGTTTTCACTGCCATTCCAAACAATATCCTCCGTTTTCTACCACATTAAACCATCAATACACGTATCCAAACTCATTCAATTGAGTTCTTGGGCCACTGTTTGCCCGTCACTGTAGCTGTAGTCATTTGTCGTTTTGTCCTTCTAGTCCCCACCCGAGTTCGTCGCGCCTGTTGGCTTCGTGATATTATCTTCACACTTTTATGGTCTTAGTGCCTTGATTCGCTGCTTCGCTTTTCCATACTCAACATTCCCATGTCTGTTCTTTATGTGTCTTTTCAGGTTGCTGTCATGGTTGTCCTTGTGAGAGCAGTATGGGCATTTAAGAGGCTTCCTAGCGAATTGTCAGTCAGTCTATCGTTGGGCGGCCAGCAGGTCGGCATACTCATTATCACCCGAAAAGCCTTCAATCCATTTACAGAAACCTTGATAGTCTGTCTCGTCGTCGAGTAGCACCTATGGCCGGTCGAATCAGTGTCCAGTATAACTTTTGCTGTACGAGTTCCACTTACGCCTCCCAGTTGTGTCATGTAGAGCTTTATATCTTCAATGCTTTGAAGAAACCCCCATCTAATGAAAGTTTCAGCAACAGCGACAATACCACGCGACTCTGTGTTACGAGTGTGCTCCACAGCTAACAGTTGTTGAATGTATGATGATGTCTGTTTGCACTCCATTCGGGCTGGTTTCTTGTGCCACCATGAGAGACGTGATTTGTGATCTTTCGACACTAAACCGGAACCAGCGAGCTGGTGCCAAAAGTCACAGTTGTCGCGGATATATTCTCTGACAACCATAAACGTAGATGTCTTCTGCAAGGCACTAACGTGAGTTGTTTCCAACGGGGCTCTGTCGCTCAGTTCTTGGGTGGGATCAGTGATGGGGTTGGTATAGTCGACTGATTGACTTGTTGGGTCTCCAAGTGCTGTGACGCCCAGCGATTCCGTCATGTCGAAGTTCATTGATAATATGGAACCCGAGTCTGACCAGTCCCACAAGTCAGCGTATAGCTCGTTGTTTGGTAAGAGCTGTTGCGTAATTGGTACAGGTAAGTAATAGGCATCAGTTGTCGGGTCCGTGAAGCTTTGGAGAATCTGGCTGAAGGCTGTGGAGGTGTTTGTGGTGCCGCTATTGACATGCACGTTACCCAGGGATGTCTCCTGAATCGGGGCGAGGCTATTTCCCATGCGCCCCTCGTTGGAGGGTTGTTGAGCTTGCTGGTCACTGTCAAATGTCGGCGTGGTGCTGAAATCAGCAGCAAATGGTGGTACTGAGCCTTTATAGTGGCTAGAAGGCACAGGAGACGCGCTCCCACTGGGACCGTGAGTGCTCGTAGACCGCGCCAATGTTTCCAATGTTTGCCCCGGATCAATGTCCTGAGAATTGAAATGACTCTGTGCTTCTGGCCACATCTGTCCGGCCAGAGCATCAAAGGCCTGTAGCTCGTCCTCTTCCTTGAGTGCATCACGCCATGAACGGATACCGGCTGGGATATCACTCTGCTGGGCCCTTTTGCGAGCACAGAAAAGGCGGGCAACTACATAGGATAAGCTACAAAAGGCAAATATTCTGACCAAGTCGTCGGGTCTTGGGCCAACGAGGGTGTAGCGGAGAGCAAACATTGCTTCATCGCAAAGGCCTTGAGCATCTTGGTAGCTATTGCGTAGGCTATCAATTGTTGATGTATTCAGAGCCCGAGAAATATGGACAAAATGATCCCAGAGAATCTGTATTCCGTCTCGAATTGTTCGAGCAGAGGACAATGCGGCCTCTCGAGCTCGGATGTCTTCATGGATCGTGGAAGATGGGGCGTTCGATGTGTCGGTTTCAGAGCGAGTTTCGCAAGCGTTGCAGATGACATCTAACTTAGCAGCGAGGGCGTCTCGAAAGCCGGTCTTTAGGGTTCTTTTGGGGAGCGTAGGGTCTGTCGCATTGAGGTAAATGAGACCGGCAAAGAGTCCATCGGCCTCCACAAGAGCGTCGTCTATCATCCTCGTGGGTGCCTGGAGGCAAAGGGCGTTTGTTGGCAAGAAGAAGTGAGGAACGGAGCTGCGAGGACAACAGAATGGTTCGCCAGATGCCTTACTTTATCTACTTGGTCCTTTCTTGTTGCATCCACTCATTCACCCACTGGGCTCATCACGGAGTCCCGTCCAAAACAACGTCTCCCCAGAAAGAATCTGGGTTGACCCATGTAACGAAATGATAAAAAGTAAGATCTATTATAGTTCCCGGCACTTGGCCATGCTTGATGGGGGACGGCAGAAGATCCCATTGGCCACCGGATTCGAGATTTTGGACCTCCCTGCTTTTATCCTAGTCCATCACTGTGGAAGCACCACCGAACCTGTCGGCTCCGTAGCTTGTGTCATGACGTTAAAAAGCAAATCTCGCCCGTTTGCTGGTCGATCCGGCGTCAGTGCATCTTGGGCGTTATCAAAAATTCATCATTGATGGATCAATGATCTATCAGTGATTGCACTGTGATTGAACGACATCAATGATTCCATAGAACAGCAATAGTATTTAGAGCCCATCCAAGCCATTAGTGTCTTGACTCGAGATCAGAACATAATATTGCAGGTCATTGCTCAACTGTATCTTGCTCAATTGCATCTCACTGCTCAACCCACATTACTTCCCTTCAAAATGTTTTCACAGATTACCCAAATTGCGAAGCAGGGTTCTAGCCACGAGAAATCGAACAAGCGGGGTGAGTGTGCCCGTTGGTAAGGCAGTCCCAGTAACTTGGCTGACAGACTGGTCTAGGATCGCCAATGCTCTGTGCCTGGTTGATGGAGCCGAGACACGTCGAGGTCTGGTCATCAGAGCGTGCAAATTCACCAGCCAATCAGAAGCACGACAAGAACGGGAGTCGTGTCCCGAAATTATGATATCCACTCCCTTTTGGTGTTGGTTGACCGTGAATTTTTGTTGAGTCCTGGAGCACAGAGCAAGTAGTGGTTTTGCGTGCTTGTTTTGAGGCCCTCCGGAGACTGGGCCGATGCCCTCGTAATGAGCAAGGAGCAAAGACGAGCTGACAGGGATGAGGTTAGCAAAATAGACTAGATGGTATTGGGGTTTCGAATGCTATTGTTTATACTCTATTGGAGAGCTGTGTGTATGTATTCCTTGGCTGCTACCTTGTCTGGCATTTAACTAGCCATGCATCTCAATGGATGAGCCTCCGTATTAAACACCCACTCATCCAGACTAATAACCTCCTCATCCTCAAAGATGAGATAAAAATACTTCAAAGTCTCCGCCATCCAAAAGCTCTCCATGTAATCTTTATGCTTGATCTCTTCCGCCCCAACATCCTCCACCGCTGCAAACGCATCATCCGTCTCAGTAGCAGCGCGGATGGCAGTCCACATGTTCCACGCGATGTCGCGGAACTCCTCGTTTCCGGTGATACGATATAAGTAGAAGATGGACTCAATAGTCTCAGGTCGCAGGAGATATGATGCCTCTCTTGCGCGGAAACCCAGAGGCTCTTTCTTGTAGTTTGGCTCAAAGGCGCAGGGTTCGAGGGTTGGACAGCGTTCGACTTGCACGATTTCTGGCATGAGACCTGATGGATATGCGGCATATGCTTTTGCGCAGCCACGGGCGAGTTTCTCGCCTATGACGACGTGGTCATCTCGTCCTAGTGCTTTGCCGCCGAGAGCATACATTCCTCCAGCGAAGCAGGTCAAATGCTGTACGCCTGTACTCAATCTTGATTCTTTAACTCGAGGAGGGAATGACCCTTCGCCCAGCATGAGAACATCGTCTTGGTCGGGCAGCATTGGCCGGAACATAAGGTGCTTAATGCCAGTATCGGCAGCAGCGAGATACATCTTTCCGTACTTCGGTTCGAGGCCCTGCAGAAGAACATATTCCTTGATGAGGTACTCGTACAGCGAGTCGCCGTTGGCGCCCATGCCAAACGTGTCGTCAGTAACCTTGAATCCATTCTCGGCGTCGATCTGCAGAGGCCACAGTCCTGGAATGGCGGTCTCGTTTTGTGTTCGCTCAAAAGCCTTGGTGATGTAATCGATGGCGTCGTAGTACTTGGGGTTGCCGGTCTGCTGCGACAAACGGGTGAACTCCATACTCATACTACCCAAACTGGCAGCGCTCTGTCGTGGTTCTGGATGACCCGATCCTTCTTTCAGGGTCTTAAATCTGATCGTATGTGGCGGCATATGCTCCGGGTTATCGAAGGTGCCGTATAAGAGATCCCCCAGCTCAATCGCCTTGGCCAGCAAGGCGCTCTCTCCACTGAGCTCGTACGCTGATAGTAAACCTCCGAGATGTCGAATCGTAGTCTCGAAAACGTTGAACCCATCGGCTGTCGGAATATCCCAGTCCATGCGAGTCACAAAGTCAACAGCTCTGTAAAATTCTCGCTTCATTCCCATGATCCATAACGTGTCGAGGTTGTCGCAGATGGTCGCAGCCCACCCACCAAAAGTATCACGACCTTCCAAGCTCAAAGGCTTCAATTCGTCGCTTCCCCAAGCATACTTCTCATAAGACCTCCAGGTCTTTTTAAAAGCTTGCTTGATGTCTTTTCGTCGTTGATCCGCGGTCTCAAACTCACGTTTTCTCAATTCGGGATTGGAGAAGTCGTGTTGAATGCGTGGTAAATTGACTGGAGATCCTCGTGGGGGTTTGGCCATGCTGCTGATGGTCAATGGATACCGGAGGGTGTGTTTGCTCCAGTCATAGCTGCTGGGGATGAATTGAATGCTTGGTCCGGATATTTCGCTGAAAAGGCAGTAGAATACAAGCAATGCCATCAAGAGGGATAATAATGCCCTGGACGGGGTGAATGGCAGACCTACGCCCATTTTGATGAATAGTAGCAATCAACAAATACAGAAAAAAGAAAGAATAAGGAATGATAATGTGTCAATTCAGGTCACCATTGGGACTTTGGAGCGTCGAGAATGTTACTACTCAATGCCGACCGTAAGAAAGATGAACAAACAGGTAGAGAACAGTTGGGGTCAGGTAAGATGTTATAACTAAAGGGATCGGGAACAAGGATTCGAGACAAGGAATAAAACACTCGTTCCCCCACTTGCTGACCCTCCAACACGCAAGCTTTGGCTTCTAAGAATAAACATAATCTGCAGACGCGAGATGCGCAGTCACTTTTACCGTCTTTAGTGTCAAAGTATGACATATCAGGTGGAGGAAGGGATATGCACGGCTTGTTTCTCGTATCCCTCAGGGAGAAAAGGGCGATTTTCAGGGGTGCATTAGCTGTTACGCCCTGAAAGCTAAAGCCAAAAGTCAAAGCTGCTGACGGGCTGAAACCCCCTGATTAGCCTCCAGCCAAGGAACAGAACAGTTCATGACACTACGGATAATTAAAGATGAAAAAAGCTTAGTATCGCATCGCCAAGATCAGACCAGACATTTTTCAGTTTGGAGCTTTTACCGAATGTGAATCTAGCTTCCGACCATGTTAAGGTTAACTGAACATCAATTGTGGCGGTGCTGCTGCTGCCGTCAAGCCACATTTGCTGACTTTGCCTCACCGCCAAAAATGTCGAAAATTCTGCCACTTTTCCAGCTCTGACAAGCGCCGACGATTAATTCTTTTGCATCTCGTCGTACACACAACACAACCAGCCAAAATGTCGTCTATGCGAAATGCCGTGGCGCGACGCCCTCACCGAGAGCGTGCGCAACCTCTAGAACGTCGAAGACTCGGTCTTCTTGAGAAGCACAAGGTTTGTTGACCTCCCAATACCCCCACTGGAGCAGCGTTTGACGATTGTAGGATTACTCGCTTCGAGCCAAGGACTTCAACAAGAAGAAGGCGCAGCTCAAGAACCTCAAAGAAAAAGCGGCCGAGCGAAACGAGGATGAGTTTTACTTTGGTATGATGTCCCGAAAGGGACCGGGCTCCAGGATCCAGGATGGCAAGCGATGGAGTGGAACGGTCGAGGGTGATCGAGGAAATAAGGCGATGGACGTTGAGACTGTGCGGCTTTTGAAGACGCAGGATATTGGATATATTCGAACAATGCGACAGGTTGTTGCGAAGGAGGTTGCGAAACTGGAAGAGCAGGTCGTTCTGACACGAGGTTTCGACAAGCTTGACGAACCTGAGGACGATGAAGACGAGGGCAGCGGCTCCGAATTCGACTTTGCCACAGCCCCGTCAAGATCCAAGGCACCCCGAAAGATTGTATTCATGGACGACGAAGAGCAGCGGGATGAAACAATACTGGATCTCGTGGACGAAGATGATGCCGACAAGACTTTTGAAGGATTCGACGACGAGAAGAAGAAGGAGGCTGATTTCGAGCGCGCAAAGGCTCTCCGTCGCCTTCGTCGTCAATTGGAGAATGCGCGCAAGAAGCTCAAGGCTTTGACAGATGCAGAGGGTGAACTAGAGATTCAGCGCGCAAAGATGGCAAAGACAGCGACGTCGGGAGGAACTACACGCAAAGGAAAGAAGATCATGGTGCGGACACGGAAGCGATAAACACCACATCAAAAAAGTCAATGTGAAGCCTTTTTCTCGTCATTTCGTGTTCAGTTCGTTACGGCTCGCTAGCTAATAGATACCCTTCAAAACGCCATGGGTTTATGATACAGAAAAAGAACTGGCCGCGCTCGAATTAAAATAAATGTCCATGTCCATGTCCATGTCCGTCTCTTCATTAATACTTTGATCCTACACACTTGTAACAACCCTTGAATGCGAAACCAACGCATTTGAAGCTTATCGTTAATATCCAGATAAAGCACGCAAACAGGCCCTTTACGATCTTGACTATGACGCGGATCAGGAAGGGAAGTTTGTCCTCCTTTTCTCGCGGTTTGCTTTTACCCAGACTCTCATCTTGGCTCTCAACGTCAATCTCGAATGATTCCATGTGGCGCTTCTTTCTCTCGTCACGTTTGCCGATTTTGCTAAGGCGCTTTTCTTGCTTGGCTGTGAGGATGAGAGGAGGCGGTGGTTCAAAGACTTCCGTTGCGGGCATGTTCTTTTCATCGGCTGATGCGACGAGCAGAAGAGCTGTGACGGCGACGTCGACGATGAAGTAGGACTCTATCTTTGCGGCGATGCCCGTGTCGATCTCGAGCCAGCCACCGCCTGTGCCGTCGCGGGTTAGTTTCGCGAGGTGCTGCGGTGACTCGTTGTGCTCGAGGGTATATTCTACCCGTGACCACGATGGCGAGCGCTCGATGGTTACGCAGAATGGTGTTGCGAGGGATGGGTGCACGAGGAAGTGGTGGGAGCTGTCTTCGTCCCAGACGAGACGGGCGCATTCGCGCTCTGCTAGCATGACGGATTGGGGATCTTGGGCGCGCTCGACGGCCATCTTTGTAGCGGGTGTTGGCATGAGAAGAGCGACCAGGCCATCGTTTGGAAGATGGCGGCGGGATTCTTCTTCGAGGGTGGTGGTGAGAGCTTCTTGCCAGTGTTTTGTATCAGTGACTTTTGTACCGGAGGAATTGCTGTTGTGCCCGACAACACCGCTAATGATACTGCTCGCCGAAGAACTAGCTTCGGGTTTGGGTGCTTTGTATGGTTTGTTGGGATCATGTCTTGTGAGAGTGACATATGCCGAAGCAGATGTTGGATCTATACGGAGGTTGTAAAATGGTTGTGAAGCGGAGGAGAGGCTATACACGGGGGCGTCTTTCTCTTGAGCTAGTTTCATGCAATAAACTCGACCCTCTGACGGTGAAGCTTGCCATCCATTTGCGACTTTCCAGTAGTTCTTGAGCTGTTCATTTGAACTAACCGTCGGAATCAGCGGTGGTTCTTGTTGGACATTCCGATGCGGCCATGTAGATTGAGCTGATTGAACGCTCATGGGACTTATGACTGGACTCCGAACAGGATTGCGAGATGTCGATCCGGCGGGTGTTTCGTGGTATGTTTGACGACTTATTACAGCTCTCGGCATTTGCGTTGGTTGGACCTCTGTGGGAACATAGTTCTGCTGACCGAGTGGTACCTCTGGGTTATAAGCCGGGAAGATAGACCGTAATGGCTGGGCAGTTTCACCACCCAACGGTGGTTTGGCAATTGAACTTCGAGATCGATCACTGCTACTTCTAACAAGGGTATTACCCTGCGCAAAGCCAGTATCAGAACGTCCCGGGATTTGAACCGTCGGTCTAGGTCGTTGAACCTTTACAGGCTTGGGCGGTTCACTCTGCACGGGCTCGAATTCAATAGGTGTGTTGGCTCTATTCTGGGGAGTCTGTCGTCCATTTCGCGGAGACGCCGGTCTTTGTTCTGGAGACATTGCCTGTGGTGTTGCAGCCCGTCTATCGCTAGGTGTAGGAGCTCGTCTGTCACTGGGCGTTGGAGCTCTTCTCTCGCGAGATTCAGAACGACGAGGTTTTGGTGTTTGGTTCCGTGAGACAGGCGGTGGTTTTGATGAGTTGGGACTCGGGAATAGAGAGAACCCGCCTGGGGTTGGAGTCGACATTGTTCTGTATCAAACAGTATATACTTTCTTCCCAGAAGAGCAGGGGTATCAATAGAGGGAATGTCTAGACTAGCAAGACGATGGAAAATGTCAATTATGCTGCTATCGCTTCATGATCAAAACAAAATTGTCAAACAGATAATTATTCAACAGCAAGCATGGGAGAGTTCCCCAGAATGGAAAGCATGTTGGTTGATATTATATTCTTCCATGCCATCGCACATTTTAAGCGCTCGCATCTTGGGACTAACACGGTTAAAAATAGCATCATGTAGATGGACCAATTGGCGGGGATGTCACACTGCAGCAGGGACCTAAGCGCCCTGGAGGCGCGACTTTCCAGAGGGGAAACTGCAGCGTTATTGGTCAGCTCGGAAAGATTTGGGGTGGACGGGGAGTGTTTTTACTGGTCTTTGGGCGGGTGATTTGTGTGATTGAGTGCGGGGAGTCTAAATCGGTAATGAGCTGAGGAGGAAGTGAGCCTATGAAGAATGATGTTAGGGATCATGGATTCTGGAAATAGTGAAGGGATTTTGAGGGGCATCAGACCACGATGCCAAAATAAACTGGTCTAACGGCCTGCTAAGATATACTAAGTCTTTTATCGCTTAGGATAGAGGTCTTAGATTTTCTTGTCTCCCCTAGAGGCTCTTATTTCCGTTTGACCATCTGGAGGCCTTGAAACATCGAGGTTCACCGCTTGATGCACGTAACCCTTTGTTACAGTTACATACATGAACTGCCGATTCCACCACTGAAGACTCTGTTTGTGTTTGAGGGAGAAACATGCTGATGAATGTTTGATAAGCAGGGCAGGCGGCAATTGTTACAATTTGTCGGCTGGGTTGAGTAGTCGTCATGACGATCTTGGGCATGAGGCTGTTTGGGTATCAGTTGACAAGCATCGGATGCATGCTCTTAAACATTCTGGGCGTTGGTCCTCACCCTGCTAGACTCCAGCGGTTGCATATGCTTATCGAGTTGAACTGACTCTTTCGGAATGCCGTCTCGGCATTGATCCTCATCATGGTGGTACACTGTCTAGTCTTATCCTCACAGCACTTTTACTCTTACATTCCCCCCAGCGTAGATGTTCAATACCCCAAAACGCCACAGATGCAACAGTTCATTATCATTGTCCCTCGCCCCTCGGCCTATCCTTCGCCGTAAGTCCATGTATCCTCTCCCCCCTCTGCTCCATCTCCTTCTGTCTCGACAACCGCACGTGCTCGGGCAATCCCCACCACTCCCTCATAAACTCTTCCTGCGCCTGCGCAACTCTGGCTTTTCGCTCGCGTTCGCGCTGGCGCTCTATTCGTAGGGCGAACCACTCCTCGCGTGCCTCGTCGTGGGCGGATTGTGTGGCGTGGAGTTTCATGCAGCTGTTCATGGAGCGGTGTTCGGCGCGGCAGGCGAAGGAGACGGTGAATGTGCGGCCGAGGGCGCATGCGGCGAATGCTGGGGGCTTTGTTAGTGGTGTTCATGGCCTGATGTTGAAGGTACAGTATGGAGATGGTGGGCTTGTGGTGGTGGTGGAGGACGTGCCTTTGATCTCATCGGCGCATTCTTTTCGGACTTTTTGGTAGAATATGTCTCGGACTTGTGCTTCTTGTGATGCTGAGAGAGGTAGAGGGTTGCGAGAGGGAACTCCGAGCTTCTCCTCTGGCACCGGGGGGTTCTGGACGGCCATTGCGGCCATGGGACGAGCGCGCGGGGCTCGGAGTCGTAGGGACCGTAGATATAATACTCGACGGAGTATGGGGAGAGGTGAGTGTGTCGTTGGGAGGTTCGTGGTGGATCGTTGATGGCGATTGAAGCTATATCGAACGAGAAGCTTGCGGGATCTTGAGAGGTGAGCCCATGAGCAAATGGCAGAATTGCTTGACCGCCTTCCACTTTTGGGTTTATCGGAAGATGGATTGCACCATGATTCATAAGACTCAGAAGGCATCACCAGCTTCATGGTGTTTGCAGTTTGTATCAGTGACAATGTCGTCTTTTCCTGAATATATCTCAAATCTTCGGCGGGGGCGATACTTCGCTGTATCGTTATCCCTCCGACCAGCCGTCATGTGTCCAATATGAAGCACAAAGTGCCAGCGTGAACGCCCTCACATCCTCAGGCGACACAATAAAGTGCTTTCGATAAGACTTGGCCATTTAGTTTCTCTTTTCTGAGATTGTGTTGGAGAATTTTCCAGGCATCTTTAGGCAGCATCGCTGGCTAATTGGTACTGTCTCGGTTGCTGGGACCGCAATTGACCGGGGCTTGCTTAGATCATCGATCTTGTTGCACAAACATCGAGACTTGGCGTGGGTATCATCGTGAATTTCAACAATGCTTGTAGATGTTTTCCAAGTCTTGTTTGTAGGTGATGTTGCTGTGATGTCATGGTATGAGTTGAGCTGTGATGTATAAAGATCGCTCCTCTCCTAGGGCATTACCCTCATCTTCACAACTTCATCGCATCAGCTTTTAGCCTCCAATCGCAAACCATCTTCACATTAATCATGGCATCTTCCGCTCCTACCTCTCTGCCCATTAGGGACTCTTCTCCTCTAGACGGTCTCCTCTCTGCTGTGTCCTCCGCCCTAGACAAGCGCGCTGGCAAAGACATCTTTGCTATCGGAGGTAGCGTTGGCGACGGTGGCGATTCCTCTGTTACAACTAGTAACTCCATTACCATCCGATGGGATAATAAGGAACAGGGACACAGTCGCACTCTCAAGCTGCCCCTCAGTGATGATCCCGTCACTCAAGATGCCTTCAACACTTTGTTGGCTGATTGCCAACCAGCAACCTTTGGCGTCGGCAGCCAAGAGGTTCTTGATGAAGAGTACAGAAAGGCTGGAAAGATGGATACTGAAGACTATTGTACCAACTTCAATCCCTATGAACATGGTATCGTCGATACTATCAATCAGGTCCTGGCCCAAGCCAGTGTTGCTGATGCCAGAGGTCTTGGTGTCAAGGCCGAGCTTTACAAACTCAATGTAAGTTCAATGAACTGATCTAGTTTACTTCAATAACATATTTCAGGTGTATTCGGGCCCTTCTGGCAAGTTTAAGCCCCATGTTGACACCCCACGATCCGATCGCCAGATGGGCTCACTCGTCGTCAGTCTTCCCGTCAGACACAAAGGTAAGATGCACAAGCCAGCGACTCTGAATCATTGACGCTTACAAGCTTCAGGGGGGCAGCTAGCGGTTAGACACGGCGGTCGTGAGATTGTCTTTGACTGGGCACCGAAGAGCGCAGGTACCATTCAGTGGGCGGCCTTCTTCTCTGACTGCGAGCATGAAGTACTGCAAGTGACTGAAGGGCATCGTGTAACATTGACTTACAATCTCTTTTGGATCAACTATGGCCCAGCCTCCATGTCAGATAATCTTCGGGCTCTGGACCAAGAGTCTCTTCATTTCTTCAATGCCCTTGAGAAGTTACTCGAGAACAAGCATCTCATGAAAGAAGGTGATCAAATCTTGGGCGCGGTCATGTTCACTTACTGACAGCATAGTCTAGGCCTCGTCGGATTTTCTTGCACTCACGCATATCCTCATACTTCCAAATCGTCCACCAACAACCTGCACCACATGCTCAAAGGAATCGACATGGTAGTCTACCAAGCCCTCAAGCGCATCCTAGGCACAGCAGAAGTCGCCGCACTAGTCGATGACGAGGAGTTCCGAACAGAAGAGAAATATAATATCCCAGAGAAGTTGGAATGGAGAAAGGAGATCAGGAGCTACTACCCAGATCGCCCAGAGCCCAAGCTCACCCAAGAAGAGCAAGACATCCTGGACAATAAGCCAGCAATCGGGACGGCGCCGAAACCTGCAGTTCTTTTCAGGCACAACTATGAGGACACACTCAATCCAGCACAAGTTGTATCGCAATCACAGGATCGATATACCCTTGAGTCGCAGGGGCAATGGTATCCCCGAAAAGATGTTACGTGGTTGAATGGTCCACCCGGGTCGGAGGTTTCGAAGGAACTTGCTGTTGCCTTCATCGCTGTGAGTACGGACACATTTTGTGGTAATAGACGCACTAACGTGAGTTTGAAGTACGGTAACGAGCCTGGCATTGACGCCTACTATACTTCGGCTGTCATTGTCGCCAAGGTGAATAGGTCAAAGTCCGACGCAAGCACTCAGAGTGGAAGCGCGAGCGAGGCAACAGAGGATTAGCATTGGAAACATTAGCTTTATCTGATGTCCCACAGATCAGAGTCTCACGAATCCTTGAGAAGTAAAGGTTATTATATTGGTTTTCTTGATATACACTTGTACCTCATGAGGTCTACAAGTGTAGCAGTCTTCCTTTAGACCTCTATCCTAAGTGATAAAAGGTCTTAGGTAAACTTAGTACATTTTAGTATAGATTTAGTAAATCTTAGATTAAATTCTTAGGGCCTTAGTCTAATATTAGAAGTTTTCTTGCGCCTGGGTGGTTATGTCAAGTGACTAAAATCTGCGCCGTACGTATCAATTGGATCAGGGCCTCAGTGAAGGAAAGGATAACGCTCTTTTTATCTATCTTCTAATAGAACACTGCCTACTCGTCAGAATCGCTCTCACAACTGCTCGAATCTGGAACCTATTCTGGACTCGATGGTGAAGACAACTGAATATCTTCCGCGGAGGGGGCCTCCTTATCGCTTTGCCCGCCACTTTGTTCTGTAGAAGGCGGAGACGGCAACGAAGAAGCAGTGGAGGACACTATATCGCCTGGCTTACTACTTTGTTCTGAAGAATCCGTTGTAGGTGACCCCCTCATCCTTCTCACATTTCGCTTCTTAGGCGGTGATTCAACAATCCTCTTCAAAAGCAGAGACCACTGATCCATCGGGACACCAACGCGATGGAGATGTCGGTCCAAATCTCCATAAATAAGCATGAGAAGAATACGGAGAGTGAAATTTGTCGCGTTTCCGGCTAAGGAAGGATCTTCACATGGAACGCCAATTTCTCTAACCAGCTCGTCCTTGCTCACCACTTGACCATAGTGGAGATGGAGGACTTCCTGCACAGCCTGGGCAGTGTCGATGGTTTCGAGAGGACGTAGAAATATGCCTTGCCTTCTCAAGAACCAGAGGGTTTCGTCTGGTCCATGCGTGATGAGGAAGAAATTCCAGTTCTTGATGATATATGTGATCTCCTTCTCGAACTCATCCATCGGAACGTATCTCATTCTTCCAAACCGGAACATATTCTCAAACTCAGGAGAGTATTCTTCATCCCCAACGACCCAATGATGAGACTGCACAACGCTCGCAGCCAGGTTGACATCAGCCCCAGGAGGCGTGGCCAACGCATCTCCAAGACGCTCAGTATCAAGGACAGAGATGCCAATATGGAAACTCCGCACTTCATGATCCTCCACTACAACGGCACCGATGTTTATAGAAATAATCTGGGAGCTCGAGTCCTCTGTGTCCTGCCATGTTTCGAGGTGTTCGTGCTGCACCCAAGACCAGCGCGATACTCGTTTTGTCTCCATGGCGTATCCCAATACCCACTGAGGTACGAAGAACTCCGGGCGCTTGAACCAGGAGTAGTCCCGGTATAACTCCTCATTATCCGACATTTTCAATCGTGATTTGAGACAGCGTGATAAAAGGTCGCAGGTGGAAGGTTTGAACTGAAGAGTCGTGGTATGGAGAATCGTGATGGGAGGAAATCAAGTTGCTATGCGTACAGAATAGACACTGCGAAGATATTTATAGTGAGAAACAAAAATTATAAATGTGCGTTCATTTTTATGCTTTCGTGTAAAGAGAAGCTTCTCAAAAATGAAACCCAGTTCGTGCTGTTTGTCTGGAGGAGGTGCTCCCTCTTTGAGAGCTTAAACTGGACGACGTGCAAGAAACCTTCACGAAGCCAACTTCCTTCGAATCAGAAATCACGAATGGGCTCTAAAGCTTTTATGCAAGTAGGTAAGGTAACTGTACGGGAAGAACAACACAACACACAGAGCTGAGGCGACTGTTGCTGACCAAACATTGAACACTCTAAAGTACTGTACCAAGGCAAGATGAATAAAGCGCTAAGTTTATCATGAGAGTATTTAAAAAGAAACGGAGAAAGTATGCAAAGAGAAAAGCATACGACTTCTCTCGGTAATACAATTTAATCGCCAGATCAGTCGTCACGCAAAGCGATGCCAAAGTATAAGAAACCTGCAGTGCATTTAAAATTAAACCCTAGAGAAAAGCCGTGGATCTGGTCTATCTAAACTTTAATAAGAACTCATTAAACTCTCGTTCTTCCCAATAGAGGACGGAGGTGAACGATAAGGTTAGTACAGGTTGAATCACAAAACTTAAGATTTAAGAGTCTGACTGAGCGAAAGGTTAATGAACTAATACGAAAATTGTCATCAATCGCTGCATCGTGTATTCTAACTGTGACTATTGGTATAAAACAAGTGTCAAAAGGCCACCGCTGTTATTGGATATATAAAATACTGGCAAAACAGAAACGTAACTCCACGCGCCGAGAGGCCCGGTCATTAATCCCTTTTCACTTCATTTACTGCTGAGGATGTGCTTGGGGAGGGTAAGGCTGAGACTGAGGGGGCGGCGACACTGACGTAGGAGGGTGGGCGTAGTTCGTCTGACCATCGAGCTCACTTCCGTAGTGCTGAGGAGGAGGAGACATGGAAGCGGGAGGAGGTGTAGAGTAGTTTGTATGACCATCAAGCTCACTTCCCTGAGGTTGAGGAGGCTGTTGATACTGCTGAGGAGGATACTGTCCGTAGTTTTGCTGGCCCTGGTACTGCTGGTCTTGAGGAGAATAGGGTGCAGCGGGAGGAGGATAAGCACCCTGTTGTTGGTATGGGCTCTGGGCAGGCTGGTAGGGAGAGGGAGTGCCCTGAGGAGGATACTGCTGCTGTTGTTGTTGAGGAACGAATTGGCCTTGAGTAGGTTGTTGCTGGTACTGCTGCTGGGGAACGCCCTGGGGCTGGACGGGCTGAACCATGGGTTGGCCTTCGTTGACCTTGGTCTCCATTTGGTAGTTGTTGTTGGGTGAAGGAGAGGCAGCGAGGTTGACAGCGAAGCGACCTTCCTTGCGGCCGCGAAGGAACATGACGAGAGTCCAGACGAAAGTGACGATGAAGAGAATCCTAAAAGTCAAGTGTTAGCCAATCTTATCTGTGACTCATGAGCATAGTTGACTTACCAGACCAGAGCACCGAGACCAGCGACAGCAGCAAGCATGGCCAGACCAGACTTGAAGAGAATAACATTCTCCCCATCACGCTTAAAGATATTGCAGGTCTTGCTATCCGTCAGACTTCCATCGTCGACACAGCCATAAGCATTAACAGGAACGACGTATTTAGCACGTCTCGCAGCAGTGGCAGCCCAGGCCGCAAGCCAGAGAATCATCAGTAATGCATCGAGACTTAGGACGGCGATGATGTGATATGCGCCTCGAAGACTGGGGATCTTCTCTGTGAAGACGACGTAGGCGATGACGATCCATGAGATGATCGCCTAGATGTGTTAGTGGTGTTGAGATGAAGGAATGGAAGAGGGGACTTACAATGGCCAGAGATAGAGCTTCTTCGTCGAGAGTGGCATCGTGTATCAGACGGCCACAAAGACCAACAATGATGAGAGAGATGAGGAACTGAAACCCGCGGATTATGACAATCCAGAGCGGTGTTTGGAGAACATGGTTGCCCTCAACCTTTTCTTGCGTCTGTTCCATAGTATCTTTCTCTTAACAAACAGTATAAGTGATAGTGTCAAGCCACGAGAAGCAGCCAAGAGATGTGAAGTGCTAGTGTAAAGGGCCAAGACGAGTGTTCGCTGGGGAGAATGATTTACGGCGCACCCTTTTTTTTTCTCTCTGGAGGGGGAAACACAACAGCCTTATAGGTACGGGGCTCCATTCACTTACAAGAAGCCCAAGGCAGATTTCGAGGAACGAGGAACCCTTGCGGATGGCGTCGTTAGCGTACTTCAGCCGCACCTCAGCTGGCCCATTCGGGATGCCTTATTGGCGCCGTTGGGCTCTCTTGAGGTGGAGGGGGGACAGGGCCATGGTTTCTGGGTTTTTTTAAGAATTGTCCGAATTCCTGAGCCATATAGGCATTATTAAGATGATGTTTTAATTTGTTTTTTTGTTTTTTTTTCCTACGTATTTGTTTGTTGTTATCAAGAGTTGAGCTATCGTCGGCAGTTACACGAGTGAAGTGTCTAGAGCTGGCTGGTGGTTTAGTTTAATTGACAACAAACGAAAACAGGGTCACGACGGTACCACCCTACCTAACACCCCTGCACAACACCAAGGCACGAAAGTCAAACAGACAAATGCCGTTAAAGGCGGAGTAGCTTATGGAAATTGAGCTTCAAAATTCTGGGCAGTGCGGCAAGCCACTTGGAGCTACTGCTCCTTAAAATACTCACTGAGGCGTTTCACTAGAAGGAACGGAGTTTCTAGCTCGTTTATCAGATGGGAATGCGAGTGATAAGGCTTGAGTCAAGAGAGTGTGTAGGTCTGAGGAAAAATGTTTCCCAGTTGAGCATGCTTCGCGAGATTTGGTCCGAGGTGCATGATGCCTGCATCAAGGATTTCGCTAAACAGCCAATGCCGGTGTCGATCACATGGATAAGATCTCCCGACAAGCTTCTCACTCTCACTCTACCAGGGCGTTTATGTCTTGTTAAACAAGTTAGCTGGTCGTAAAGTGTTCAATAAAAGGTGAGATTTTGTCCTCTTTTGGGAGATGTAAGACGGGTGAGACTCGTCTTATTGGAGAGCTGTGATGGGAAAACAGCTGAATGCGGAGAGTGGACATGGCACATGGGCTGTGCTTGTTCAGCCGTTGGAGCTAATTTGTGGAGGGGCGGAATGGGGCAAGGTTTGGCAGGGAGAGTGCGGAATTGGAGGATGGGAGGAGATTGGAGAGGATACGGGGGAGCCACTGGAAGGGCGTATTAAACAGGTTTCAACTGATCATCAATTAATAAGCTAGTCTTTGTGCCAGTAAAGTATGATAAGGCTGCCTTGATGATGGAATCGGAAGGCCTCTGACAAATACGGAGTTCGTCGCCATGAATTGGTATCTCTTGAGCCAAGAGGTCTGTGTTTCTACTCGCACCCCAGCCTATGACACCCGCCTGTTACCCGCGGACAATCTACAAGGGTTCAAGTGAAACAAATCACATCTATTAAGTGCCTGAGAATGATGCTATAATGTAAAGGACTCATACCGAGTCCACTCATGACAAAACGCCTTCACCCGCCGCCCCGCTTCATATGATCCAAGCCATCCCATGCCTGGTTATCTTTTTCGCTTTTAGATCCCATTCATAGTCATTCATATCGTCATCGCCTTTCCTTTACTGCTCGTTGGGTCCCTTGATCAAGACCTTGATGGCCTCTCCCTCCTTGACCTTCTTGAAAGCTTCCTCAGCCTGCTTGAACTCGACAACTCCAGTGATGAGCTTCTTGACATCGACCTTGCCAGTAGCGACAAGCTCAACAGCGAGAGGATAATCGCCAGCGCCGTAGCGGAACGATCCACTGGCTGTGGCCTCCTTGATGCAGAATGCCATGATGGGAAAGGTAATGTCGGCCTTGCCCATGCCGCCCTGCACGTAGCTACCGCCATTCTTGAGGACGTGGATGGATGCTTGGATTGAGGGCTCCGCACCGCTGGCGTCAATGACGACATCAGCGCCTTCGGGGAGATCAGCGAGCTCGCAGATGTTCTTGGCGTTCTCCTCGGGTGCGATGCGCTGAGAAGCGTAGACGTGGGTGGAGGCAAAGTCCTTGGCGAAGTCGAGCTTGCTCTGGACGATGTCGACGCTGACGATCTTGGAGGCGCCGTAGGCCTTTGCGACAGCGGCGCAGAGAAGACCGACGGGTCCAGCGCCCATGACAACGACAGAGTCACCGGGCTTGACGCGGGCCTGCTTGACGATGTGCACAGCGACGGCGAGAGGCTCAATCAGGGCACCCTCCTGCTGCGATACATTATCAGGAAGCTTGAAGCAGAAGTCCGCGGGCGCAGTCCAGTAGCCGGTCAGAGTTCCGTGGTAGGGTGGTGTAGCAGCAAACACCATGTCCGGGCAGAGGTTATACTTTCCAGCGAGACAGTTCTGGCATCGTCGGCAGGGATAGCCGGGCTCGAGAGCGACGCGGTCGCCGACCTTGAGGGTCTTGACTTTGGAGCCGACCTCGACGATTGTGCCGGCGGACTCGTGGCCTAGAACCATGGGGTCCTCGACGACGAACTTGCCGATGGAGCCGTGGACCCAGTAGTGCACGTCGGAGCCACAGATGCCGGTGTAGTTGACGGCGACGAGGACATCGTGGGGGCTGGAGAGAGTGGGCTTGGGGCGCTCCTCGAAGGAGACGTCGCCGGGCTTGTTGAGGACGAAGGAGAGGTTCTGGAAAGTTGTTAGTGAGACGTCATGAGGGGCCATGATGGCGGGGTATGATGTGAGGTAGGCGATGAGCTGGGAAAAGACGTACGCTGGCCATTGTTGCTATTGTTTAGCTGTAAGTAATTGTGATAAGATGAAAGATGAGAGAGGAGGTGAAGAGGAGGTGAATTGAATGGCGTGTCGTAGGGTGATGAAGTAGGTTCGTCACTCGTAGCTCAAAGTGGGATGTCCTGTCTTATATGGATCACAGTGGAGTTCAAACAACACCGTCAATCTATCACCAGAAGCAATTGAATAAATAGCCTGAACAACAATTCTCAATGATTAAAAAATTCAGATCATGGCCAAAATCTGCTGATGAGGGCAGCGGCTCATATACCCCAACCTCAACCTCATCACATGGTCCCTCCCATCAACATAGCTAGCTAAATACCCGTTAGAGTTGACATGATGGTTACACCCCCACGGGTTTTACCCTCGCCAATCAAGAAGCCATGATATCGAGAGACCCGAGAGCACAAGACCGACAGGTTTCTTTAAATATGGG
>JABSSZ010000157.1:0-31123 GCA_013755755.1 Fusarium sp. NRRL 25184
CCAACACTTTTTGTTCGTAATTGGATCTGCTGGCTTTGGATTGTCTTAATCAGAGTTTTCTCCCTTCGATTTAATAATGATGAGGTATTTATCGAACCAAACCCAATGCAAATAAACTCAAAAAATATAGTTTGTACTAGTATTATGATAATGAAATATTATTTTATACAACCCCTCTAAGTTTAATAATTAATAATGGCAAAAACGGACTTAAGAATATATTATGCAGGGTAAGCAGGATTGTCACTGAGGCTTTAGGACACAGGTCCTGCATTAACAAAAGCTTGCATTTATATCAAGACTTATAACAGATAAGACATACAACTGCGACTGAAACTCGAGCATTATATATTCAGAGGAGAGAATAAAGACAAATTGAGGTTCTCGCAGCAGAGATTAAGGATAGCCAAGACAACGGAAGAATCAATGACCCGGGTTTCACTTAGCGATCATAGCCGCGATTGGTGGAAACTTCTCTTTCGTGGGACCGCAATTGTCCAATCTGAGCTGAGTATTTAGTTGGCTCAGCGCCACCCGCTCACGGGACCAACTGGAGAAAATCCTTCAGTTCTCTTCGTTAGCTTATTATGCTTCTGTCACACGGGCTGTGAATTTTGACCAGAGTTAATTGCCCGGAGACTATTACCTGCGCTGGACGTATATTTATTTCAACAATTCTATTCGTAGCAAGACGTCTTGAACATGCCTCACTCTCAGAACAAGACGCAGGCCAATCAACATGGAGAGTCAGAGGTTTCATCTCTGTTGGCTCCAGCACCCGTTGACCGAGAAGACTCTTCCGAAACATCCTCCGAAACAAGCTCGAGCTCCGATTCAACAATTTTACAAAACCTTCAAAACTTTTACTCCCGAAACATCGGTCTATTCTACGTCCTAGTCGCCCAACTATTCGCCTCAATCGTAAGCACGCCACTCCCGTACCCAACTGAAACGGCCACACTAACAAACTCAGATGTCAATGACAACGCGGCTTCTTGAAACGGGGTTTGAAACAAAGTTTCACGCTCTGCAGATCATTTTCGTTCGAATGCTGGCTACTGCGTTGATCGGCTCTGTATACATGTGGTGTAAAAAAGTACCGAATTTTCCGCTGGGGCCGAGGGAGGTTAGGGGTTTGTTGGTGCTGAGAGGGTTTGCGGGATCAGCTGGGCTTTTTGGACTTTACTGTGAGGATTTCTGAAGGATTTATGGGGATGGGTTTGCTGACAAGGAGGTTAGATTCATTGTCGTATCTTGATATCTCTGATGCGACGGTCATTACTTTCCTTGTTCCGACTTTAACTGCGTTTATTGCATGGGTTGCTCTACGCGTAAGTTCATCCTTGATCCTTGACGAGGGTTCCAGCTGACGCAGCATCTAGGAACCATTCACCATCAAAGAAGCAACCGCAGGCTTTATCGCCTTCGCAGGTGTTCTCTTCGTCGCTCGCCCAGCCTTCCTCTTCCCCGAAAGCTGGCGAACATTGTCGGAACTGGAATCCCGCTCTGTAGACACAGGCTTCACTGCTGACGGAGGTATCCTCCCACCAGTAAAAGCAACACCACAAGAACGCACCGTCGCTATCCTGTGCGCCATCTTCGGTTCCTTCGCAGCAGCGACGGCGTATGCGACCATCCGCGTCATCGGCAAGCGGGCCCATTCGCTCGTCAGTGTCAATTACTTCGCTGTGCTTGCGACCGTGAGCTCGTTTCTCATCATCATGATTCACCCTGATCTCCAGTTTGAGATCCCAAAGACTATTGCTGAATGGTATGTAATTTCATCCTTAACCCTAGTCCACAGCTCATATAGTTAGGTGTTTACTTCTCTCGATTGGTATCTCTGGCTTTCTGCTCCAGCTTCTTCTTACAGAAGGTCTTCAGAGGGAAAAAGCTGGTCGAGCAACCAATCTTATCGTAAGTTCCTGCTTGATAACAGATACACAGCCATTACTGACTCGGTGACAGTACGTTCAGATGGTCTTCGCGCTTATCATCGAGCGAATCGTCTGGGGAACTACTCCTCCAATCACGAGCTTCATCGGGAGTGCTCTGATCATTGGGTCAGCTATCTGGGTCAGCCTTCAGAAGAAAGCTCCTGCTGAACCAAGGCCGCTTCTTGACGAGGAGAACAGGCAGCAATAGTGCGAGGAGGCTCTACCGTAACGTCTATGGATGGGGAATATCCTACAGACTACCGAAGGGAAGGGAAATTTTCATACCGCATGGAACATACACGAAAACAGGACTGCGGATCAGCGTCTTGGTTGGGTAGGATTGCGTCTACTTGCCAGCTGCGTGCTTGCGATATACAATTCATGTACAAACTAATCACATCGCATATATAGAAAAGTTCTTTTTATCAATTAAAAACTATTGTCTAGCTCGGAGGAACTTTCTCCTTCAAAAAGGTCAACGTGCACCTTCAATAACACGCATGATGTTCTAGCTACGCTGACTTCTTCTTGGCCTTCTTGATACAAGCCGGGCAAGTCTCCGGATTACGGTTTCTCTCCACCGATGACTTCCCACATGCGCCCCATTTGTTCTCTCTGCGACCTTTACTGCACAATTTGTAGTCTCTTTCCTTTCTGTGATCATCGCCGCATTTGTGGCATTCATAGATCTGGACGACTTCGGTGCACATGGTAGATGTCTGCTGTGTGTTTCTCGAAATGTATTTGGGTAATGTAGTTCGGAATGTTCTTGGAAGGTCTGGGGTGTACAACGCTGAAGGCGAGAACTTATATACTCAGAATAGTAACGCACAACCACAGATATCCGACCAGTATGAGCAGGTGTCATACCCCATAGCTTACTCTCTGATGAGATGAGTACATGGCCTTGACGTACTTCATATGATACCATTGAAGGCGGGCTGCATAGAAAATATATTCATGCACTTACGCAAGCACCCAGGGAAATGATAGGCGACAAATCGCCATCTGCGTCATGTTATCTCGACCTAACTCTCACATCACGGTGTATTCTCTGTCAAACTGAATGAGAGAGGTCTGTGTTGATTAGACTATCTCATATAGCTCAGTCGTTACCCAAACTCCTTCCAGGCTGCCTCACTTCTTCTTTGCACAATCACCGCACTTGTCTTTCCAGTATTCATGCTGAATGTTGTACTTCCCGCAAGCACCCCATTTGTTCTGGTTTCTCCCCACTCGGCACATGTTGAAGTCTTTCCTTGACTCGAAGTCCTCGCAACACACTGTGCACTCCCATGTATTAACAACCTCTGTGCACATGATTAGCCGTGTAAAGTAAGATATCTATTATGGAACTAACTTTGTGTGAAGTTTGTATAGTTGGAGGTTAGAAATGTCTTGAAGAATAGAATTGATGAGCATAAATAGTTGAGGTCTTTTGAGATACTAGTGTTACGGGTGTGTTCAGAGTAGCCTAGAGAACGCTCAGTGAACCGCTGACGTCAGGCTTTGTTTGGATAGGCTCTGATTCAGCGCAGCCACGTCTTTGACTTTCCCCCTCTTCCACATCTAATTCAATTCATTGTGAATCTTTCTCCTCTTGCATAATTCTTACACTTAACTCATCATGAAAGTCAAGATTATCGGTGGCAGAAACAACTTCTGGCTCTGGACCAAGAAAGATGGCTTCGATCTCACGCACCCACCAACTCCCGATTCACCTCCCATTTACCCCCGAATCACCTTGAACACGCGAGCCGACAAAGCTGCAATCGACCCTTCAAAGACTGCCCTTGTCGTCATTGACATGCAAAACTATTTCCTATCGCCTCTTCTTGGTCGCCCTCCCGAAAGCCTTGGTCTGCAGGTCGTCGACAAACTCGTCAAGCAAGTCATTCCCGCTTGTCGCAAGGCTGGAATACCCGTCGTATGGCTTGGCTGGGATGTGAAAGATAGCGACCTGGACGACATGCCCCCGAGCATCGCAAGAGGATTCGACTTTCCTCTTGACAAGAACTTTGTCAAACCAACATTCCTCGGAAGTATCGGCGCCGAAATCGGGCATGTCAAAGGCGAGGACGAGACGCTTATTGACGCCGGTCGAGTCATGATGCGAGATCAGTGGAACACCGAGTTCCATCCAGATCTGATGAGAATTGCAGAACCGCAAGACATTCACATCAACAAGAACCGACTTTCAGGTTTCTGGGGAGGAACTGGTATCGAAGATGCACTACGTAAGCGAGGCATCAGAACTTTACTGTTTGCAGGGGAGAACACGGATCAGTGCGTCGCTGGTACTATTCGAGACGCTTACACCAAGGGCTGGGATTGCTTGATGCTCAGTGATGCTTGTGCAACAACAGGTCCTGAGTTTGCCAAGAAGTGCACTGAGTATAATTGCGAAGGAGGCCGGGGCTTTGTGCTGAGCTGTAAGGACTTGGTTGATGGGGTGGATTCTATTGATAGGGGAGCTCAGTATGCTTGTGCTTGCAATATTGTATTTCCCATTCTAAGAAATAACATTGAGTCTCCAAAAGAGATTATCATGCCTGTAGTTTATTTATAATGTGTATTTAGTTTCTCTTGGATCAATATGACTGAAATATTAACAAGTCGACTTTGAGTTAAGCAGTTAATATTTACCCACGATTGCGGCGAGTAGAATAAGTTCTGGACTTATGTTACTTTACATGCAACAGAATCTCGGGCGAGACCTTTGAGACTCTGTTCCATGCGCCGATATTTGCCAATCCCAGGCAGGCAGGTGAAGGATCACAGGCCTGTCGCGAATGACTCCTTACGTTCGGATACTTTCGGTACCTGTACTTGTGGATCGGCAACCACATAGGCTTGATCCGAGGGTTCGATACCCATTGCCTTAAACCTCCGAATTCGTCGACCGAGGTAGTCCAAAAAAACCTAACGATGCTAAGTCTTGGCCTTCCTGCGCCTCATCCTTCAGTGGGTCTCTTAGGTCAAGATGTGTCGACGAAGCGTCGGACTCGTGGGTTAATTGCATTCTAGACCTTCTGAGTACTTTCTTCGGCTTATGATAGCGATGGCCCGACGGAAGACGCGCATAAAGGCGATGGTCAGCTTCCGTAGCCTCCTTGGCAGTGAGAATTATGGACAGGGACCCATTGAAGGAAGCTTACATGACATAAACCTTTGCTGATTGATATGATTCTCACAGTTGATAGGTTGTGGAACGAGATTTGGGTCTTTTGAGAAGGGATAATTTATGTGATCATCTAATCAGACGGCCCGATGGAATCAGTCTCTGCTACCCTTGATAATTTGAACCGAGGCAAGAATCTCACCTGTCTTATCTATAAATGGCTGATGGAACCTCCTGTTTATTGTACGTATCGCCACCGATCACATATACTTCTACTTTCACCGTTAAAACAATGAAGCTTTCCGTCATCTTCTTCACAATCGCCTCGGTGTCCACCGCCATGGCTGCTGCTCTTCCGGAACCCGAAGTTGAGATCCCCGGCAAGCTTGTTTCCCGCGACGAGTTCGAGCTTGCTATTCGCCAAGCGGGATGCTCTGCCTGTATTCAGGGAATCCGATGCTGCAACGGCTCTTGTATGCGCGGATGCTAGGACTGATACACAGGCTGAAGCGATTCTGATTGAGGTAAATTGAACACTACCCTCCACCGCCTTACCTTTGCATGAAAGAAACTGACCTACGGTTTCGTCAAGTTCATCTGGTAGACTTCAAATCAGGGATAAAGGGAGCTCATTCCGCAAGAATAGGACTTTTATATAAAGAAACTGAGTCTAGTAACTACAAGTCCCGAGTTTGCGAGGAAGTGCATTAGCCTACATTATATCAATTACACATTCAATCAATTGACTGAGATTTATAACAACCGCCACTATAAATGTTAAAAGTTTGCTAGTGAGCTTATTATTAAAACGATATAAGCGGTTAGGATGCTTGAATGCCATTTTAAAGTCTTAACTGTAAATAACACATCTGGCTTATAACTTAGACATTATACTAAAATGCCCAACCAATTAGTAGGTAATAGACATTTATAAGCAGAGAGCAGTTTAGGATAGCCAATGTCAAAGACATTATGGAAACTACATAATGATGAATTGTCGACTGAATCTACAGGTAAAACAACAAGTCAACACCAATAACACCAATCCATTACCTAAGTAACTATTATAAGACCTTAATTAAGCATCGCCATCGTGTGCGTCCTTGCGTAGTGTAGTAGGAAGAATCTTGCTCTTGAGCGCAATATCACCCGCCAATGCATTCAGCGAGCCCTTACCAAGGACTTCAAACACTGCTACATCCGCCTTGGCTTCTCTAAACAGCCAATTTCTCAACTCAACCGCCACAAGCGAGTCCAGTCCATAAGCAGCCATAGACTGAGACGCATCAATGCTCTCAGCAGGCATACCCAGCATCTTGGCCATTTTCTCAATGATGGAGTCGCAGATGAGATTAGTGGCTTCCGCGAGAGACTCGGCTGCAGGAATTGACTCGGAGAGGCGCAGGCCATTCTCTGAGTCTGTCTCGTGGACTTGCTTTCTGCCCATTTGGAGAAGATGAGAGAACTTTGCATCGCGGAACCAGAATGGCAGTTCATCGGGGCTTGCATCGCTACCTTGTTCAGCCATGCCCTGAGTACCAAGGCCAGTGACGACTTGGCAGTTTGTGGCAGAGCGCCGGGGCTGGAGAATAGCCTGCTTGATCATGGAGAAGAACTCGGCCTGAGAAATAGTCAAGTAACCCCATCGCTCCAGGTTGACGACGTAGTCTGCATTCTCAGCGACGAAGCCAACGTCGTCAATGCCACCGAGATCCAGAGTCACAGCTGGAAGACCTTGTTCGGTGCGGAAGTGGGCGAAGGCATCTTGGAATGCACCGCCGGCTGCGTAGTTGGCTTGACTCGAGTTACCGACGACACCGGCGGCTGAGGAGAGCATGATAAAAAAGTCGAGGGGCATGTGCTTGGTGAGGTTGTGGAGGTTGATGGTTCCAGTGACCTTGGGACGGATTGCATCCTGGTATTGAGCATAAGTCATGGCTTCGAAGATGGAGTCCTGTAATTGTCAGTGAAACACTTTTGAGGCGAATGCTTGGGATGGCCTTACGTTGAGAACCATTCCGCCATGGATGAGACCTCGAATCGGAGGCATCGTCTTGAGAGCATCGTGAACCCCAGTAGAGAGCTTCTCATAGTCCGACACATCGCACCGAAGAACAGCGACATTGACGCCATTCTTCTCAAGACGTTCAACTAGTGCCGCTGCTTCAGGCTTGGAAGTTCCCGATCGCGAGACGAAGATAAGGTTCTTGGCTCCATGCTCAGCAAGCCAAGCAGAGGTGGCCCGACCCAAACCTCCAAGACCACCCACGAGAAGGTATGAGGCGTCAGCGGGCAATTGAAGAGTCTCTTCAGTCTTGGGGAGAACCTTGACAAGATCGTCTGCGCCCGCTGTGATGATGAGTTTGCCTAGATGCTTACCAGCTTGCATGACTCGGAAGGCATCCTCAATTTGGGAGACCGGGTATGTAGTGATGGGACTGATCTCGTGAACCTTGTTCTCTCGGAGAAGATCCATCACTGAGTTGAGAGCAGCGGCACCGAGAGGCTTGCGATGACGGAAGATGACTGTGAGATCAACAGAGGCAAAAGTGACATTGCGAATGAAGGGTGTCATCTCGAGCTTCGTGTTGATCTCGATATCCCGCTTGCCAATCTCGATGAAGCGCCCAAACATTGAGATACAATGCCACGTCTCACGAAGTAACTCACCCGCCAGCGAATTAAGTATAACTTCAACACCCTTCCCGTTCGTCATGCGTCGGATGCCATCAGCAAAAGAACTATCGCGACTAGAGAAGATATGATCATCAGGAATACCATACGTCTCGATCAAAAACCTCCGCTTATCAGCTGTTCCAACAGTCGCGTAAATCTCTGCGCCGACCATCTTGGCCAACATGATAGCAGCTTGACCTACACCACCTGCCGCAGCGTGGATGAGGATTCTCTCGCCCTTCTGAAGTCTTGCAGTGTCGATGATGGCGAAGTACGCTGTGCAGTACACGATGGGGAGAGAGGCAGCAACCTCAAAGGCCATCTCGTCGGGGATCTTCTGCACGAGGGTGGCGGGGTTACGGACGTATGTGCTGTAACAGCCGAGTGTCCAGGTACAGACGCGATCGCCCGGTTTGAGATGCGTGACGTTGGAGCCGACTTGAGTGATGATACCACTGCATTCACAGCCGAGGAAGTTGTCAACAAGTTGGCCCATGGCGACCATGATATCGCGGAAGTTGACGCCAGATGCGGCGACGCAAATGTCGACCTCATCATCGCCGATCGGCGCTTCGAAAGTTGGGTCATCCTTGAAGCGGAGTGTATCCAGCAGTCCGGGGATACCAATCTCGAGCTTCAGGGGTCTTCCGGGCTGATGGAAGGGTTGTAGTTCAGGTACAGGCTCTTGAGTCTCGTGCGCGATGTACTGGTTCGCTGAAACGTCCTCAATAACGCGGGGAATCATAAGCCGACCACCGCGCTCACGAAACTCCCAGTCATTCTTGGAAATGTCATCCTCGCAACGGAAAAGACCCTGGAAAACGCCAAGGATGGTGCTGGCAGCGTCTGAGGCTGTTTGAGAGGCATCGTTGTCGAGGTCGAGGGTGACTAGGCGCTTGGTCTGATCCTCTGAACGGATGGATCGAGCGAGCCCAGTCATAAGACTGGCTTCAGGGAGAGTTTTGCCAGTTGCACCCATGCGCGAAACCCAAAGAAGACCTTTGCTGGATGAAACAATGCTGCGGACCTTGAGAAACTTGACTTCGTCAATCTGGTGGACAATTGGCTGGACAATCTCATCGAGACACACGCAGATCTTGTCAGAAACATCAGTCGAAGCGTAGTCATCCAGACTACAGACCTCAGGCTGAACATCAGTCAGATTCGTCAAGCCTTGGATCAACTGCTTCGTGGCAACATCACCACAGCCAAAAGAGTCCACAATGACAGCAGACGGGTAAGTACTCTTCTCCTCCCGTTTAGCAGTAGTTACGATGACACTGTACATACACTCCTCATAGTCAGGGAAGTCTCTCAAGCAAATATCCAGTCCCGAGAACCCAGTGTCGCGCAAGAGGTCAGACCACGACTCTTCAGTCAGAGTAGGTCCATGAGTACGGCCTTCACCTGCGCCGAGCCACCAGCCGGGCAGGTTGCCAAAGATGACGGAACCACGAAGAAGAAGATGTGTTACTTCCATTAGGATGAGCTTGCCACCTGGCTTCAAAAGGTTGCGCACGTTCTGCATCGTCTTCTTCATTGTGCCCGTGGCGTGAAGAACGTTGGCTGCGATGATGACGTCGTAAGACCCAGATGCAAAGCCCTGTTCTTGCAAGTTGCCCTCAACGTCGAGACGTTTGAAGTTTACGAATGGGGCCCAGGCTTTGAAGTTCTCTTGAGCCTTCTCGAAGAACCCGCTCGAGATGTCGGTGAAGTCATACTGTGCAAATCGGGGGTATGATCCAGGCTCATGGCCACCAAGCGTCTGGAGGATAGGCTTTGTCGCACCGCCTGTACCAGCTCCAATCTCGAGGATCTTGAGATCGGGTTGTTTGTGAGAGAGTTTTTGGATGACCTTTGACATGTGCTCGTAGCAGCGGTCTGTACCTAGGGCAGTGCGATAGAGATCGTAGAGAAGATCGTTCTCTAGCATAAGAGTGAGAGGATCGGCTTCTTGACGAAGAATTGGAACGAGGTTCTCGCCCATGCGACAGATCATCTCACCCTCAGCGCTGAATGAAGCAACCTTTTTCGCCAATTCTTGACGTTCGTCATCAGAGAGAGACCCCCAAGATGAAGACTGAAGAGCAAAGTCCTTCTTCTCAGCACGCTGACAGACCTCGACCATTTGATCGTAGAACAAACGGTGGTGTGAAGACATGTTGGCGCGTTCCTCTGGCTTGAGAGTCTCAACAGCCTTCTTCATGTACAAAAACGCCGCGGTCTCCATGTCGCGAATCTCAGCTGAGATCTCATCTGTCACGCTTGTTGGTGGAAAGACCTTATCGATGTTCTTAGCCTCAAAAAGACTTAGGTCGTCTTCCCAGATCATGTCAAAACAGAGCTTGCGACTGTCAGTGCTTGTCTCAGCTGCGACCATGTGCGCGATTGAAGAGCATCTCAAGCCCTGAATCTCAATCATCGCCAGGCCATCACTAGTATCCAGCGCAGTGATGTCAGCATCTGCGTGTCGGAAGCCCTTCCATAGCGCTGATGAGGCAACCTTCAGGATCTGTCCGGGCGAACTGCAGGGCCTGTTGGCAACCATCATTCGCTTGATGAACGTAGGTACAAGAGGACTGGACAAATCCTTGTCGCCAGATGCGAGAGCCGGGAAGATTGTCTGCAGCACAGAGTCGAGAGTGACGGGGTGTAGAAGATGAGGGAACTCAAACTTGCGAGGCATGAGTTCTGCTGTGTTGGGGACTATGACGTTGGCGTACACGAGAGGCTGCTTCTTTGCGCTTCCAAGGTTGGAGATGTTCTGGAATGAAGGACCGTAGAAGAGACCAACGTGTTCGAGGTCATCGTACATACGACGAGTATTGACAGCGTTATCGCAGATCTGTTCGTGTTGAGCGACGAGATTGTGCGATGTCTCAGCACGGAGCTTCGTTTCTTTCGCACCGCCGAGGTCACCGGAGGAGTAGCCCTTCACAGCAGCGATGCAACCACGGCAGTGCTCACTCCAGCCTTCGTTCTCGGTAACAGTGAAGAGTCGGAACTCCCACCAATGATTGGAAGACTCGACAGCAGAAGTACCCCACGGTCGTGCGGTGAACATGGTCTCCAAATCTCCGTCTTCCTCACTAATCATAATTGCCTTGCCGATCTGAATATCGCGCAGCTCAAACTCGGTGACTTGGTCAGCATCAGCCAATTGTCGCATCGCTTCAACGGCCATGGTGATCATGCCAGCGGCCGGGTAGAGAATCTTCCCCTCCACCTTGTGATCCTTGATCCAAGGGAGTTCAGACAGACGAATGAAGCCTCGCCAGCGGGGTTCAGTCGGGTTCCAATCAGATACTGGTGCGCCGATGAGATCCTTACGGGGCTGGTCGCGTAGACGATAGTTCTTGCTGATTCGAGACTCATGCCAGTATCGCTGTGAGTGGTTCCAAGGATATGGCGGAAGATCAGGGAGGACGCGAGGACAGGGACCGTCAATTGGCTCGTTGACGCGCGCGAGATTGACGGCGTATCCGTTCATGAACAAATCACCAGCAGCTTTCTGAACGGTACTGAGAGGATCTTCTTTGCGGACAAGGCAAGAAGTGTAGGGGAGCTGTGCCTTGCTGCTGAACGAAGGATCCTTGAGGATGCTCTTGATGGGGCCGGCGAGGGCAGAGTGAGGACCAACTTCAACCAGCATCTGTACGTTCATCCTGTTACCACGAGTAAGACGCTTCCCATGTGGCTTGAGGCCGAGACACATGCTCTTCAGAGAAGACGTGAACTGAACCGGTGAAGTCATGTTTCGGACCCAGTACTCAGCGTTGAGTTCAGATATGGGCGTCAATGTGCCAGTGACGGAAGAGTAGAACTGCACATCTGAGTCACTCGCTGCTGGGTTGGGAAGAGATTCGAGGGACTTGCGATAAACGTCGGCAATCTGCTGCATGTGATGAGAGTGGTACGCGACAGGAACCTTGAGACGGCGGAAAAAGACGTCTGTGTCTTGCAGGAGAGACTCAAGCTCACCGAGAGCGGCAACATCTCCAGAGACGGTGACGTTGTAAGGCGCATTATAGCAAGCAATCACCAGCTTTCCACTGGTCAACTTGTCAAGATATCCTTGAGCTTCATAGGGCGATAGTCCAACAGCAGCCATGCTCCCATTGACACTAGAATCCGCTGCCAATTGCGATGATGCAACACCACGGTAGTACGCCGCAATCATAGCAGCTTCATGCGACAGAGCACCAGCAGCATACGCAGCTGCAATCTCACCACTGGAGTGTCCCGTAACAGCAGCGGGTTGAACGTCCCACGAGCGAAGCAAGTCCACCAACGCAATCTGCACAGCCGTGCAAAGAGGTTGGCTGTACAGAGGCTCATTGACAAGGCTTGTCTCAGCATCCTTGGCGAGTTCTTCAACAAGATCCCAAGTACAACCAATGTTCTTGAGAGTAGCTCTAGCACGATTCAGACTGTCGGCGAAAACGCCATACTGACGCATGAGTCCAACACCCATTTGCGCAGTCTGCGCACCTTGACCCGTGAAGACGAGACCAAGACGCGAGACCCTCTGCGACTTGACGAGACTGAGCTTACCGTCCTCAAAATTATGAATGAGTTCATCTACAGAACTAGCTGAGATAGCCATTCGGTAGGACAATTGAGAGCGGCGCTGGGAGAGAGTGTAGGCGAGTTGTTGGAGAAGGCGGGCGTGTTTCTCGGCGGGGATGTCGCGGAGGTAAGATGCCATGCGAGCAACGAGCGGGGATGCTGCTTCTTGATGGCCTGCTGAAAATACAAAGACTTTTCGATCGATGCTTGTGTCGATAGTCTTCATCTCGTGCTGTGTTGCGTCGTAGCCGTCAAGAACGACGTGGGCATTCGTACCGCCATAGCCGAAACTGTTGACTGAAGCACGGCGAGGGACGTTCACGGGCCATTCTGTAAGTTCCGTGGGAACCTATTCAAGTCAGTATAATGATCCGCCGCGAGTTCCTGTCGCACATACCTTGATGTTCCATGCTTCGAGGTCAAGCCGTTCATTCTGCTTCTCAAAGTTCATATTCGGCGGAATCTGTCCTTTCTCAAGACACAGGACCGCCTTGACGACACCAGCAAGTCCACTCGCACCCTCCAGATGTCCGATGTTCGTCTTGATTGACCCAAGATACAAAGGTGAGGAGCGCTGGCGATCAGCGGTAAACACGCGGTGGATAGCACCAGCTTCCATGGGATCTCCCGCCTGGGTGCCTGTACCGTGCGCTTCGAAGTATCCCGTCTTAGCAGGATCAAGACCAGCGTTGGCATAGACCTCACGAATAAGGTCAGCCTGCGCATCGCCATTCGGAAGCGTGATTCCCGCCGTTCTCCCATCAGAATTAACGCCCGTTCCACGAATCACAGCGCGAATAGGATCACCATCCCTCACAGCCTTATCTAACGGTTTGAGAACGAGCGTCGCGATACCTTCACCTCTCGCATAGCCCTTAGCCCTATGATCAAAAGCATAAGACCTTCCATCCGGGGATAAAAAGCCTAGTAGACTCATAGCTACCATGATATCAGGGCTGAAGATGAGGTTTGTTCCGCCGACGATGGCCTGTTCGGCTTCGCCCATTCGTAGACCCTGGACAGCGAGATGTAGGCCCACGAGGGAGGAGGAACAGGCTGTGTCGACGGTCACGCTGGGGCCTTTGAGGTTGAAGAAGTAGGAGATTCGGTTTGAGAGGATGGATTGGCCGTTGCCGGTTGCTTGGTAGAGAGGGCCAGTCTCGGGGTCACGACACATTATGTCGGCGTAGTCTTTGTTGAAGACTCCAATGTGCACGGATGTTTTTGTGCCCGAGGCTTGGTCGATTGAGGTGCCGGCTGTTGATGTTAGCTTTGTTAGCGGCCTGAGGGAGGGACTGACCGTTCTCGAGAGCCTCGTAGGCTGACTCTAGCTGGAGCCTCTGTTGGGGATCCATAGCCTAATCGTTTCAGTACTGGAGATTGCATACATATGGTGAAGGTGTTACCTTGGCTTCATTCCGGCTGATGCCAAAGAAAGGTGCATCAAAGCACGCGATATCCTCCTCCAAGAAATGTCCACCAACAACATTCATCTAACACAAATCAGCATACATCACTCAACCATCGCAAATAACTCACAGCGCCATTTCGGTCTGGGTCAGGATGATAAAAGGCATCCAGAGCGAATCTATCCTCGGGCACCTTTGACCAGGCACTTTTACCCTTGGAGATCATTCTCCAAAGAGCTTCAGGGGTGTCAGCACCACCTGGAAATCTCGTGCTGATACCAGTGATGGCGATTGGCATGTTGGGGTCAATTTTGTGCTTGTGAGGGCCGTTTACCTCCCCGTTTGTGCCATTATGACCGTTGGTATGGCCGTTGGTGCCGTTTCCGTTCATGTTGAATAAGGACAAGTTGATAAAATGATGAATAATCTATCGCAAGGCGCTTACATCTATCTAATTTGGAAAACTGTTGGGCTTTTGGTCCTTCTATAGCGACGTCTATCTTGACTTACACCATTTTCTGGTTGCTTCAAGTTCACGCTTATTGACATTGGCTATTCTGATTGGCTGGCCACTTCCGACGCGTGAATCGTTCGATCCAACAGTCTCAAAAGCTTAATAGAGAAAGTCGTTGGTCCGAAGGATTCTTGGCGGGGATTCTCGGGTAATTTAATGGAGCTGATCTCCCGCTCGGCGAGTTTCTCTTGTTTCCTATCCCCCGCTCTACATCTCCATCTCGCCGATATCAGCTCAGGCTGCCTTTTTTTGCATCGCCTTACGAATGTGCTGTTGAACCAACTGTACTCTCGACGGGCACCTCTTGGTTCTGTGGTCTCTCTCGCAATCATGACTCCTTCGAACCCACCTCGTAAGATTTTGATGGTCGTTACTGTGGGCGGCTACACTCACGCTGGTAAGACTGCATCGCCAGGTTTTGGCCTCACATCGCTAACGCTGCCGTCCGTAGCCCCAGTTCTGGAACTGGGAAAGGTTCTTGCCCATCGAGGCCACGTCGTTGACTTTGCAACTCTTGAGGGTCAAGAGTCATGGACAAAAGGCTACGAGTACATCAGCCAACTTCACCTCATGGGTCCTGGCCCTTCACATGAAGATCTAGAAGCCCATTATCTCCGGATGCGAGAATGGGACGCCTCGAAGGGCTTTACCGGTGTCATGGACTCCAAGTACCTGTTTGACTCATACTGGACTCAGACATATCAGCATCTCAAGCGCATTGTCGATGATCCTGCTACAAGGCCCGATATGACGGTTGCTGACTTTTTCGTCGACGCCGTCAAAGATATCTTGTACCAGTATAACATCCCAATGGCCATGGTGTATCCTCAAATGCCGGCTTTGATGTGTCCTTGCTCTTACATCCCGGGTCAGCCAGGGTTTCAGATTGAAGGGACATTGACATCTGAGAATGCTTCCATGTGGCTGCGTTTCAGGAATGAGCTTGTTATTTACAAAGCGTTGCCTTCAATCATCAAATGGGTCAAGTGGACGAAGAAAATGAGACAAGATGCTGGAGTGAACTACAGGCTACCAACACCAAGCAAACCTAATTACCTGGTCTTGATCAACTCATTCTTTGGGCTTGAGGTGCCGAAGGATATTCCGCCGCTGGTTCAAGCAGTTGGTCCTATTCTTGCCGACACTTATCCCCCTCTCTCAGAGCCGTATGAGTCTTTCTTGGAGAACCATAAGAAGACATTATACTTGGCTCTTGGTACCCATATCATCCTGTCTGGAGACCATGCTGCTAAGCTCATTCAAGGGCTGGTCGCTGCAATGGATCAAGGTCTCATTGACGGAGTTATTTGGTCCATCTCGGAGGCTGCACGCCGAGATATTGATGTCAGTCATCAATGCACTGACAAAGGAGGCAAAGCTTTTACATTTGCATCCTTGTTCAATGGTGAACACCCATCCTTTCTCATCACGACATTTGCACCACAGCGTGCCATTTTAGACCATGATCACACAGCTATCTACCTGACCCACGGCGGCGGCTCTAGTGCTAACGAGGGCCTGTACCACGGGAAGCCGATGCTTGCCATGGGCTTCTTCTTTGATCAGATTTCCAACGTACCACGCCTTGTCGCAAGTGGCACCTCTGAGTCCCTTGACAAATTCCACTTTACTCCAGAAGAAGTCTGCCAAAAGATCAAGGTGCTGTCAGAGGACAAGGATGGATCATATCAACGCAATTGTATACGCATGCAGCGCATCGCCAGAGCCGCATCACGCCGCAAGGAACTCGGCGCAGATCTTATCGAAGAGGTCATGTACGATGCTGAGGGACGCTTTGATGGCAAGAAGGAACTGCGACCGATGCATCTGCAGACAGCGGATATGCGCATGGCGAAGTTCAAGGCTAAGAACTGGGATTTATGGCTTGTTGGATTGTTTACTCTCGGGCTTGTGCCTTTGGCTTCTATTACCATTGGGAAGTGGGCTTGGACAGAGAAGAGGGCTATTGGTGACTGGGCGGGTGAAACTGTGAAGAAGTGGATGGGCTGATTACGAATAGTATGTGGAGAAGTATCAGGTTCTAATATTTAAAGATTAAAACTAAATGAACGAATGGTGGCCCATGATCTCCCCATCGTTAGCTTTAGACCATTATACTAAATTCCATCAAGCATCGGACAGTCTGGTCGAATGATACTCTACAGCTCGCCTGGAAACCGAGGCATCTCTAGGAAACGCTCAAGCATGACGTTGAAGGTCTGTGGGTCCTGCAAGAAACTGTGAAAAGTTAATTGATGTCGTACAAATATCTGATGCCGTGACTTACGCAAAGTGGCTGACTCCAGGCAGAATAACGAGGTCAGAACCCCAAACCTGATATACTATTAGCAACAGAAGAGAATTAAGAAACGGTCGACTCACCCAGCTATGAAGTTCACCGGGAGTGGTGCGAGTGACGGCTTCCTCAGTGTCACCATCGACAATCCACAAGATGGGAGCGTTGGGGTCAGAGTATCGTGTAGGAATCTTTTGAA
The DNA here is from genome assembly GCA_013755755.1 of Fusarium sp. NRRL 25184. Lineage (NCBI taxonomy): Eukaryota > Fungi > Ascomycota > Sordariomycetes > Hypocreales > Nectriaceae > Fusarium > Fusarium sp. NRRL 25184. Next base: position 16,722 of record JABSSZ010000157.1, read on the forward strand.
AAGACTTTGCATCCCAGTCTGGCAGAGTTGCCCACATCGTGTTCATTCTGTCCTCGAAATCATGGAACGAACCCTTGGATGGCGAGTTCTCCTTAAACTCCACCTCAACTCTCTTCATGTACTCCGTAAACACAGCGCCCTCTACACCAGTAGCGTTGATGTTTTGAGGGCTATAAGTACCGCCGAATGCAAAGATACGGTCGAGACGAGAGGTGAAGTTCATGGCGAGGTCGAAAGAAGTGCAGGCGCCATCAGACCAACCGACGGTTGAGAACTTGTCAACTCCAAGGTAATCCATCAAACCAATGACGTCTTCGGTCATAAGGTCATAAGTCAAGGGACGGCTGGTATCATCAGACGAACGGCCCTGAGCTCGAGAGTCAATTGTGATGAGGGTGTACGGGTGATCCTTGAGGTAATGGATCTAGTTGGCCCAGTAATCGCTGTTGGCAAAACCACCGTGGAGGAAAACAACAGGATGAAAGCCTTTGGCCTTACTCTCATTCAGCGGCGCGCCGAACGTGGCGTACCAGAGATCAATGCCGTCAATGGGTGCTGTGCCCTCAAAGTTGGCTTTGGGCATAGGAGGAAGTTCAGGGAGCGTCTGCCAAGGCGGAGTATAACTAGGCTCGCAAGACGTCCTGATGCCTAGACCCGAAGCCATATTGGCGAGCATCAGTGCTGAAGCTCCCAGATGTGACCAGGACTGCATGATGAGGGTACGTGTGATGGGTATAGGGACAAAATATTTTAGATAGTGGTTGAAATATATTAATTATCGTAGGCCTACCGCGGGCTTTATATATTTTTGGCAGATCCCTGAAACTTAATTTTCCATCATCCAGTCCCCTTATCCTTTGACTTCTGACCGCTCGCTTCGCGATTAGACCTTTGGAAAGAGGGGTACCTTCTCACGGTGGTTGTGTAAGGATATTCTAGCTGACAGCCTCAGCGTTATCTGTACATGGCAGTGTTGTACTGAAAATCGGCATTAGATGCCGGTGCAAACGAGACTTGATATCATGGCTGGCTTTGATAGTACTCGACTACGGAACATGTTTCCGAGTAGTTGAGATACCTTGAAACCCAGGAATTGACCTATCAGCAATTATTGTTTTGGGCCGGCAAACCCTGTAAGGGTCTTGAATGCGGGGAATTGAGTTCGGAAAACTAAGGTAGACGCTAGGAGATTTATGCGAACGCGGAAAAGTACGGAGAACTACAGATAACTCCAGGGTATGGAATCTAAAAAGTTCTAGTCATGAGCTGCTGGGGATTGGCATATGCATTGACGCATAATTATTTGATCTTTAGAATAGCACGAAGCTGATGTCTTACAAAGGAGCGAGTATTTGCCATGTTATCAACTTGTCAAACCTCGATTGAAGATATATATCATCGCACTAAAATGGTCAAAGCTGTGTACTAACCCTAATGAAAACTTTCATGTGAGTGGATTGCTTGCCTCTTGACAACTTATCAATGCTTTTTCAGATCTTCATCGAGGTATTCATTGGACAATAACCCAAGGCTCTTTTGACGGGACTCGATAAAAGTCTGAGCTGATATCGTACTAAAGTGACTATAAGCTTTCCATATCAACCAGCCGTTGTCTCCCGGGCGACCCAATGATGTCATGTTTCCGTTGATCCGATAGCTTTCACGTCGGTTTTAAATCAGTACCCTGAGGCAAGGTCACGCGGCATGTAATCGTACTTATAACCAAACCGAGAACTCTATCAACAAGCAAAGCTCGCCTTCGCACTCAAGTTCTTAAACATCTGCGTCACAACCCCTGTCGTCTGAGGATTAACCGGCAAGGAATGCCCCTGCCCATGGTCATAAATCCTGGCTGAGTGAGCGTCGCAAAGCGCAAATAACCCCAGACTCTCTTTGTACCACTGATCCTTCTTGCCCACTACATGCGCTGTAGGTATCTGTATGACAGGCTTGCCGCACGAATCTATGCGATTCATACCATCGTACGTAAAGGGCTTAGAGCCGCAGATAAACATTGCGAACTTGAACAAGTTGGTCTGGGGCTGGAGAGGGTTGAGCTTGGAGTAGTGTGCGAGCACGGATGCGGTTATGGCTGCGCCTTGGGAGAAGCCGACTACACCGTCGAAGGGGCCTTCTTCTGCTATTATGTCAAGGACGTTCTCGATCGCGTTGGTAGCGGTTTGGGCTGGAGGAATCTTCTGCAGGTGGTCCCATGAGTACCATTCGTAAAAGGGCCCCTCGGATAATGCTTCTATGCCTGTGTTGTATGTGAGTAAAGTAAGACAGGCGCAATTGGGGCAAGATAATACCTTTGGCAGGAGGGCATTCTACTTGTGCATCGTAAAACTCGAACGAAAGTGTTGGATCATCTTGGAGGAGATGGTGAATTACAGGACCTTTCAGAGTTAGCTCGGGAGGTGAAGTCTGTAAATTGATTTCATACCAAGCTGGATTCTAAAGATCTACCCATTTTGGTTAGCTATCATCGTCAGTGCGTCATCCAGGAATCCCTACCTCAGAGTTGGTGCCAGCACCATGGAGACAAAGGATACGCATGCCGAATGAATATTGATCCAAAATATATGCCCAAAAGCCATTATGAACGAGGGGGGTATTGTTGAGACTTTACTCTTGGGTGCTTTATTCAATCTGCCTAGTATAAAACTCGGCTCGGCGAGTATTAAAGTGGGATACGAAACCCGCCGAGACCAATCAATATCACCACCTATGTGGCTAGCACTCTTCTCTAACTGCTAACAGTGCCTGGGCCATGTGCTAGCCTGAAAACACCTTTCTTGGTGTACTGTCTCATCACGATGATGCCAGCAGCCAGCGCTGATGGTATTGATAAGCAGGCCATGACAAAGAATTGCTCGTTGTAGATATCCCCATAATCAGATCTAATGTTTGGGATCCTAGATGTCTTGTCAAGTTCTTTGTTCAGAATTGCGCCGCAGACCGCAATTGAGACGCAGCCACCCAAAGTTCTGAACGTATTCACGAGGCCCATGGCGGTCGCTGAGATGCGCGTTAGCGAATGTACCCACTTTGATGGTGTTTACTTACCGTATTGTTCCTCAGATACCCAATCTCGCGCGAGAATCATAAAAGATGGGAGCATGAGTCCAAATCCAATGCCTGTCATGACTTCAAACCCATATTGACGGTTCGAAACAGATGACCCGGTTGGTAGAGTAGACAGCAGCCCGACACCAATAACTTGAAGGACACCACCGCAAAAAAGAAGCAGAGGTGTCGCTGCAGGGAACTTGCGATAAAGACCTCCGGATAGCGCAGAGAAGCCCGCCGATGGGAGAAGCACAGGCAGAAGAAGAACGCCCGCTGCTGTTGGGGACTTGTCATTGGCGTGTTGTAGACGCTGGGGTAGTTGGATAATGGTAGAGTAGAACGAGCTACCCATGAAGAAAGCAGATCTAAAATTCCCAAGTCAATAGAAGACTGAGATACAAGATTGTTCGTACTCACACCATGAGAAGCGCAATGTCCGGCTGCAGAAGCAACGGAACAGGGAAGAATGGAGCAGTTGATGAGTATCGGGGGAACACCAGTTCATAACCAATGAACATGATCAGCGACACTCCAGAACCGACTAAGCAGCCAATAATGGCCGGACTCGACCATCCGTTTCCATCACCAACCGTCGAGGCACTCTGTAGAGCGTAGATCAGAAGAATCGTGGCAGCCAAGAAGAGGAACGCGCCGGGTACGTCAATTTCCCTCCATCCAGTTTTCAGAGACTTGGAGGTATTCTTCCATCTGAGTGACGGGAGCAGCAAAATGGCACATACTGCTGCACCGGGTAAGCTGAGGCAAAATCAGTCCTGAAAGTATCGTGGCCGTTGAATTCCCACATACTTGAGTAAAAACACCCATCTCCACGTCGAATGCTGGGCCAAAACGCCGCCCAACACCGGGCCCAAAACACTCGAGAAGGCGAACACTGAGCTCACAACGCCAGAGTACAAGCCTAGCCAGCGATCAGGCGTAATGTCAGGGACAATCACCATTGTCAGTGAGAAAAGACCAGAGGCGCCGAGGCCCTGGAAAGCGCGGAAGACAATTCTGTCGACAATTAGTCACAGCAAGTGACTGGGCTGAGAATAGTCGCTCACAATTGTGTCATAGATTGTGCTGCTCCGCAAACGCCAGAGAATAGAGCGAAGATGGCGAGGCAGGCGTAGAAGACGGTGAAGCGGCCAAAGACATCGCTCAATCGTGCGTGTAGAAGCAAGAAGCCTGATTGATGATTAGTAAACGGCAGCAAGGGGAATTGAGAGATTTACCGTTAAAGGTGACCATGTAAGCAGTGACTATCCACGAGTATTCCCGCTCATCGTCAAAATGCTTTGCGATAGTGTCCAGCGTTGTCGATACGATCGTCGTTTCCAGCGCAGACAGGAAGAGACCAAACGTCAACCTGTAGCAGTTAGCATCGCTCCTACAATTGTTCCCGCGCGTTCCACACCCGATAACCGAAAGATGAAGCCTATAGCCTTCCATAGTTCTGCTAGCTGCGCGACTCTGCGCGCTCGACTCTTGTTCCGCCATTGTTGAGCTTCTGTACTGGTCGCGTTGTCGTGTCGCAGGATTTAGACCTGGAGGAGTGATTTAGTGGTGTGATTCGGGTGACATATCACCTGAGTTGCTGGCTCGGGGCATTTCTGCCGTTCTCGGCGCGTTTTGCGAGTTAATGATATACCTAGCGTATAAAGAAGACAGCGTAATATTGATATACCTGACACTGAATTTGAGTCGTTCAATCGTGTCATGATGCTGAACTTGCCGTATTCTTACACCACGTTAGCGCTGTTCGCTGTAGGCCTAGAGCTGCTGCGACGGGTACTAAAGGCGCTAATCTTTGCATTTACTGGTCCCCTGTCCAAAGTTCCAGGGCCGTTCTGGAACAAACTCTCACCACTGCCATGGCGTTTGGCGTTCTTGAAGGGCACTGCACCTTTTCTCGCGCAGGACCTTCATCATCAATACGGCGATGTCGTGCGAGTCAGTAAGTCTCCCAACATAACATAGGTAGCCCACGCAAGTTTGCTCAATGTTACAGCCCCGAATCTGGTCTTGGTGTCTGACCCAGTATCGGTCCATCGCGTTCTCGTGGAATGGGATCTGCATAAGAGTCCTCTCTATGAGAAGTATCGTCAGAACCCGCACGTCGCGACGTTGTTTACGGAGAGAGACAAGGTCAAATATCGCATCAGAGTGAGAAACCGATACGGAATAGCATATAGGTACTAACATTGTTCAAGCGAAGACTGCTCTCGAATGGCTTCTCAATGAGCTACCTCAGAGCGCTGGAGCCGCTGATGCATGGCTGTGTTCAGGTTCTGGAGGATGTACTAGAAGAGCGCTGCGCTGCTGGCGGCGGGACAGCGACTGTCAACATCTACGATCTGCTCAGCAGTCTTGCCTCAGTAAGTAAACTCAATCTTTACACACATTTGGAGATAACTGACAGATCCAGGACATCATGGCTGAATGCTCTTTTGGAGGCTCCTTTGGCCTTGTTCGCCAGGGCCACCATCCGCTAAAGACGAGGATCACCAACTACATGAAGAAAGCAGCTCTGTACCAAACTGTGCCTCTATTGAGTCTCTTTGGTAAGCCTCGAGATGAACAGCTCGATGCAATTGTCCAAGGTATCATCGACAAGCGGCTGCACAGCCAGAAGGCGAGCGAGCGGAGAGACCTTCTTGACATGCTTCTCGAGGCTTCAGCTGAGAATCCTGACAAGTTGAGTATGGAGGACATCAAAGCTGAGATGTTTGTGTTCCTGTAAGTCTTTATTTTCCCTGCGAGGGCATCGATTGCTGATAACATGGAGACTGGCTGGGAGCGACACATCTGCCGTGACGGCAACTTTCTGCCTGATGAAACTTCTGGAGAATCCGGCTGCTCACCAGGCGCTAAAGAAAGAGCTGGATGAGCTTCTAGTATCACCGAGCGATCCGATTGTCGACGAGAACACTCATGACTTGCCGTATCTGAATGCAGTCATCCATGAGACACTTCGCATGCTACCACCCGCAGCTGGCGGTATGTTGTTCATTTATTCCTTCTCAGGCATCGTGCTAACTATTGTCAATTAAAAAGGCTTTGCGCGACAGGCTTTGAAGCCCGTGGCGGTTGGAGATTATCTTCTTCCGGCTGGTGTAAGTCACCGGCGTTTTGCCTGCAAAAACACGACTAACAAAATTAGACATTGGTTACAGCGGACACAACAGCTCTCCACCGTGATTCTCGCGTCTATCCCGATGCTGACAAGTTCATTCCTGAGAGATGGATCTCTGGGCATGCAGGCGAAATTGCTACCGAAAAGAATTGGTATCCGTTCTCAGCAGGCTCACGAGTGTGTATTGGCAAGCAGTAAGGTCCCGTTCGGCTTTTTCTATATATGATCGTTGCTAATTTTGGCAGCTTCGCGTTGAATGAAGTCCGGCTCATCCTCGCTGTTTTGTTGCGACGATTTGACCTCACGATCGTACCAGATCAGAAAATTCAGTACCGACATCATAGTGTGCTGTACATTGCCTCGGGGGAATATTTAGTTGGTGTTCGTAAACGGGTGGCGTGATGGCTTTGATATGTGCACGAAATCCTCCGAGGGCTATTTGTGGTGTCGGAATAACTATCAGTGCATGATCAAAACGTATATATGTTAGGCTGATTGAAGGGTAATAAATTAAATTCCTTGTTATTGACTATTATTATTAAAAAGAATTGTCAATTGCTCAAAATGGCCGACCAACCCAAGCCAATCCGTGTCGCCATCATTGGCGGTGGTATCGCTGGTCTTCTCCTCGGCCAGTTACTCTCGTCGGCTCCCGGTATCAATGTACACGTTTTCGAACGCTACCAAAATGAGGACAGCCTCTCGGGGTACCGCATCCAGCTAAGTCTTGAGATCCTCAACCTTCTCAAGACCCATCTAACGCCCGAGACATGGGCCAAGGTCCTCCCGAGCGTGGCCAAGACACCAAAAGAGGGCTACTACCACTCGTGCTTCATGCGGCCAGACGGACATGTTTTCTATACATACCTACCCGAGGAATTCCGCAAGACAGCCGCAGTGTCACGCCTCCGATTAAGGAAGGGCCTTCTCTATGGGTCGGAGAAATGGTTGACAACTGGCAAGAAGTTTACGGCTTACCATGAGCTTCAAGATGGAACGATCAAGGCCGACTTTGCAGATGGGAGTAGTCATGTTTGTGATCTGATTGTCGGAGCTGACGGGATCACCTCACGAGTCCGACGTACTTTGCTACCCAGCATCCAAACAGTTCAGACAGATCTGGTCATCATCTACTTCAAAGTCCCCTACACTCGAGAGGTAGAAAGCATGATTCCGTACAAGACAGGGAGTCTGGTGAGCATCAAAAGCTCTTTCATGTGTGGTGATATTGATCAACTAGGTCCTCTACCCCAACGGCCAGGAAATCACCATCATGACATGGCAAAACCCCGAGCAGCCTTACGCCAAGGGTCTCGACCCCGAGCACATCGACCCAGAAACATCATACGTTATGGTAGGTTTCGGCAGCCGCCTTAAAGATTTCGCCGATCAGTCACGATCACCGGCCGAAATGACACCCCATGAACTCAAAGCCGAGTGCATCTCCCGCGTCAACACGCACCCAACCCACACCTCCATCAAAGCACTAGTGGAGCTCATCGTCACGGACTCGGCCTACGCCAACGTCTTCCGCATGGTAGATGTTAGTGAGCCGTGGGATTCTGACAATGTAACGCTGGTTGGTGATGCCACATTCAAGTACGTTCTCGAAACCCTTCTAGAATCCTTCGATATTAATCAGGTAGTATGGCGCCATTTCTAGGAAAAGGAGCTGCATGCGCTATGCAGGATGCAGTGGATCTTAGTAGGACCATCATACGCTTCCCGGGCACTCCCGCTGAGAAGAGGGCGAGTATGCTGAGGGAGTATGTGGATACGATGACGGCTAGGCGGCTGAAGGAGCGCAAGAGGAGTGCGTTTGTTATGAATCTTTGCTTCTTTGGGACTACACCGCTCAGAGCGTCTGTGAGGGATTATGGGATGGAGGTTGCGAATGTGTGGCTGACTGCTAGTGGGCTCGTTCGGCTTGCTATTTTGGTATTGGTGATCGGGGCGTTTGTAGGGGGTATTTGGGGGCTGAACGGCGAGTTTCTGCAGAAACTGGCCGAGGGGACCAGACAGTTGTTTGCAACCAAATGATCTTCTGCCCTTTTCTTGTTTCGTAATTTTGCTGTTAATTGTTGTTCATACTATGGCATTGCCAATTTCGCTTTATTATGACGCAGCGTGTTGATCTTGAGCATGAGAATCAGGGGAGTGGCGATAGAGTCTTCCCGCTCAGCTTCCTCGACACCTACTTCATGCCCGTTGATGTAGTCCTCGTCATTAACGGTACTTTGGACAAGGATCAACTACGAACATCACTGTCAAAGACCCTGCCACTTTTCCCGCCTGTGTACGGGCGCTTCAGAAGACCCTCTGCAGCTACACGCGGAGAGCTCTCACTCGACCTCTACCACCCCGTTCCCCTATACTGGCAAAAAGACCATCAAGGGGCATTCTGTCCTTCTGTTTGGAAGAGGTTCATCAATCGCATCACGACTAAGAAAGTCCTGAATGGCCAAGCTCCTCTGTTACAGATCACCATCACATACTTGCCTCACACCTCTCAGACAGCCTTGGGGGTGAGCTTCTGCCACGTCCTTGGAGATGCCTTGTCACTGTACCATTTTCTAAAGACATGGCATGATATACATACTCAAGAGACACTACCGATATCTCCCCACGTCGCTGAGAGGATCCGCTTCAAGTCTCCCTCGAAAGCAGTGTTGTTGGAAGATATACCCCGACGCCTTCCCCGACGTTCCCAGCAATTCTCCCCCACGGTGATAACCAAGGTCAAAGCCTATGCCCCACTGGTTCAAGCGATAGTGTTCAAAACCCTGGAATATGCAAGATTTGATGTCTCAGCAGAAGATCTCAGTATCCTTGTTCAGAAAGCACGGGCTCGGATACATCCGGCGACATGCTCAACACAAGATGCATTCAAAGCCTACTTGCTCAAGGCACTGAATCGCTTTGTTTACAACGGGCTCACATCTCATCCGCGTGTCACGCGAATTGTCACTATAGTAGATGCACGAAAGGCTAGAAACATGCCTAGGGAGTATTTCGGTAATTGTATCACAGCTGTTGATACGCCGTATCTGCCAGCGTCAAAGAATCTGAGCGAGGTGGCATTTGCAGTTCGCGAAGGAGTCATCGGGTTGACGCCAGAGAAATTAGCCAAGGGCGATGAGTGGATTCAGTCTATTCAAGCTGTCAACGGGCTCATGGATTTGACGCCCGCATTTGACCCTGATACTTTGTATGTAGATGATTGGACCAAAGTCTCCATGGAGGAGATAAACTTCGGACAGGAGCAGCATATGTTCTGCCAGCCCTTGGAAGTGGAGGCTTTGCCTGTCCGGAATTGGTGCATGATTTACAAGGCAAAGGCGGTTAATGATACAGCCGATGCGAAGACACTGGGGTACCAGGTACAAGTCTCGGTGCCAAAGGGACAGGCAGCTGAGCTCATAAAAGGCATAGTCATGGATCTCCAGGAGGGATTTGATGAGTACTTTTGGTAGGGTAGTGGTAATCTAGGTACAGAATTGACACGTCGCATTCTGGGAGAAATGGGAACGCCCCTTGTCAACTGAAGTCATGATATGTAACGATAAATCGTAAGATAAGCTCTGGGATGGATACAGGTCTGGACTCTTGCGCCCATTCTGGCACAGATTAGGTTGGGGCTAACAGAGCTGAGCAATGGAGGATTGGGCTGCTCTTGGCATGTTACGATTCATTTCGGCCTCTTTTGGGGTCTGTGCGGAACTCGGCGAGAATATGATTGTGGGTTCTCATTTGGTGCCCAAGTGCATGAGTAGGAGTGTATATAAGGCTGAAGCGTTGGTAAACAGGGTAGTTATGCTAAGACAGTGGCTCAAAGACTTAATACTCTGTACTCAAGATGTATCGACTTAGTTTGGCGTCTTTACTATCATTGGTCTTGCCCGTTGTGGCAGGACCTGAATCATCATCAGGTTAGATCGTCCTCGACACCTCAGCCAAGGCTTACTGACATGGTACAGCAATTGACCCCTCGCAATGGCTCAATGCCCGTGGAAAAGCAGATTCACTGATCTCCAAGATGACACTGAAGGAAAAGTCCTTGATGGTGACAGGCACCTTCGATGGAACATGCATCGAGTACATCGCACCAATCAAGCGTCTTGGCTTCGGCGGTCTTTGCATTCAAGACGGACCAATCGGGCTTCGTCTCGGAGATCTAGTCAGTGTGTTTCCATCTGGCGTTACTACTGCTGCGACGTGGGATAGGCAGTTGATGGCGCTGAGGGGAGAAGCCATGGCGGAGGAATTCAAAGCAAAGGGTGCTCACGTCATTCTTGGGTAAGATCTGTCACCTTTTTTTGTATTGTGATCACTGACGGTAGATTAGACCTGTTGCGGGAGCCCTGGGCAGAAGCCCATATGGTGGTCGCAACTGGGAGGGCTTCTCGCCAGATCCTTATCTGACCGGCATCGCCATGGATGAAACAATACGAGCGATCCAAGATACTGGCGTTCAAGCTACAGCCAAGCATCTCGTTGGCAATGAACAAGAAACACAGCGAAAGCCCACACTGATAAACGGAAAGATGGTAGACGCAGTATCCTCCAACATTGACGACCGCACCATGCACGAACTGTACCTCTGGCCCTTTGCTGACGCCGTCCACGCAGGTGTAGCATCAGTCATGTGTGGCTACAACCGTGTCAACGAGACATATAGCTGCGAGAACAAGCATCTTATCAACAACCTTCTCAAGAAAGAGCTTGGGTTTGAAGGTTATGTTATGTCAGACTTTCTGGCGACGCCGCCTGGACTTGACCCCGTCAAGGCAGGTCTTGATATGAACCAGCCCGGACCTGTCAATCTACTTCCCCTCGTCGAGACATACTGGGGTGATAATCTTGTCGACGCCGTCAAGAACGAAACACTCCCTGAGTCGGATCTAGATGGAATGGTCCGACGGATCTTGACGCCTTACTTCTATCTTGGTCAGGATATAGGCTACCCCACTGTCGACCCGTCATCTCAGCCTCTTGTCTACAACGGCTTCAAGTACCCATATCCCGGCCCCTCTCCCGTTGGTCGTGATGTTCGCGGAAACCATTCAGCTCTCATTCGAGAAATCGCCGCAGCTGGAACAGTCTTGCTCAAGAATGAAGGCTCCATTCTTCCTCTCAACAAGTCCCTCACCAACATCGGTCTCTTTGGCAATGATGCTGCTGATCCCTCAGTCGGTACCCTCTTCAGCGACCACGATGGCATCGACATCGGTACTCTTATCTCTGGCGGCGGTTCAGGAAGCGGCCGGCCAAGCTACGTTGTCAGTCCCTTGGATGCATTCAAGTCTTACGCCAAGGACAACAACAAACGGCTTCAATACGTTACCAACAATACTGCTATTCTCAGCAGTATGCCTGGTTTGTACCCCTGGCCAGAGATCTGCATCGTGTTCCTCAAGTCTTTCGCCACCGAGGGTTTTGATCGCAAGACTCTTGTCGCAGACGACAACTCGGTCCAAGTCGTCAATAGTATTGCATCTCGCTGCCCTCGACGCACCATCGTAATCAGTCACTCTGGAGGGCCAGACGTGATGCCATGGGCGACGAACCCCAACGTCAGTGCGATTGTCGCTGCGCATTACCCAGGCCAGGAATCAGGCAACTCCATCCTGGACGTCCTGACCGGAAAGGTCAATCCTTCTGGTAAGCTCCCATATACCATTGCCAAGAAAGAGGAGGACTATAACGGAAAGATCATCAACATCACTGGTTCCGCAGCTGAAGACGCTTCAAATTGGCAAGGTGACTTTACCGAGGGACTGTTCATTGACTATCGACACTTCGACAACAAGGGCCTAAACCCTCTCTATGAGTTTGGCTATGGTCTCAGCTACACCACCTTTGCTCTATCCTCCAAGCTCGTCATCTCCTCAGCAAACAAGATCTCCGCCCGCGCATCCCTCTCCAAAGGTACACTGGCACTAGGCGGTAACCCTTATCTCTGGGAAACAGTCGTTAAGTGTTCCGTGGATGTATCCAACACCGGTCGGGTTGTAGGCGCGACAATCGTCCAGCTTTATGCTTCTTTACCTAAGCAGAACATTCCAGCTAACAGCCCAGTCCGCCTTTTGCGAGGGTTCGAGAAGGTCCATCTTGAGCCTGGGGAGTCCAAGAAGGTGTCGTTCAGTCTGAAACGCCGAGATCTGAGTTACTGGGATGTTAATATACAGGACTGGGTGGTTCCAAAGGGTGATATCAAACTCAGTGTTGGCTTCAGCTCAAGGGATCTGAAGTCTTCGACGACCGTTCGATTGGTAAAGTAACGTTATAGAGTACTCGAGATGGATTGCCTATCGTGGAATTGAGCTTTGTCTTTCTATTTGCTATGAACACTACTAGTAAGAGGCTTCATAGTAAGGAATTCCTAAGTTCTCTAAGTTCTCTGTGTTGATATAAGCTCTCAGCCACAAGTCTCAACTGCAAATAACACTGTGTGTTCACATAACAGTATGTAATAAGATAATTATCATGCTTGGAAAGAGAAAACGGTTAGGTTTATCGGGAATTCTTCAGTTATGGTCGAGTGCCAATAAGGCCTATTTATCGCATTATTAAGGACGTTACCGAACACTACTCGTCAACTTGGTGCCTGTCATTTTAGGCACCACCACACATAACCGCTATCTATTCCAAGTTTTGTATAGTCTTCAACTTCTAACATTTGTTGGTATTTAGTTTATGTCTCTTGTGATTGCTGCAATGTACTTCTTGTCACTGCCAGCAGCGACCGAATGGTAGACTGAACCTCAGCCATAGTCGACGACGACATACAATCTGCTATCCCCAAATTCCCCGAGTGCATAGACTTGGACTGGAACGTCCTCACGGTTTGGTACAGGTGCTTCAATTGGTAGTCCACTACCGTCGCCAGCAAGATTAATCTCAACGGCGTATCAAGCTTGAGGCCTGCGACGCGGCAGTCCACCGAGTCGAACAGGGCGCAGTTTTGGTTCGGCACGGTTGACGAGATGGCGTTGCGGATCTCGTGTAGTATTTGATCGTATGTAGATAGCAGTAGAGATAAAGGAGTCAAAACGAGGTGAAGAACTGTTTGCCAATTTGAATAAACGGAATCTGCCGCATCGCTATTGCTTTTCGCGCATTGGTGTAACAACTCGATTACAACGCTGAGAGTCTCTTGAGCCGGTCGCATGGCTACCTCTATGAAGTTCGCCGGGCAGGATTGGCCATTAGCGCTTCTCGCATGAATGGGTGGTAATCTCGTGCGTAAGAGTTCTTGCTGAAGGCTCGATAATCTCTCAAGCGGGCTGGACGCCTTGGCTGTATGGTTGGCAGGGCGTAGACGTGGATGGTTGATGAGGTCGCTGGAACCAATCGGGGGACTTGTTGAAACCGACCACGGGTCGTCATTCATGGGCACGTCGAGGAACGGATTCGTGTTGCTAAAGTTGTCGAGGCTGTTTGTAAAGTCAAAGGAGTCAAATAGCGCTGTTTGGCCTGAAACTACATCAGAGATCGGCGATGCATACAAGATTGGCGAAGGACGGAGGAGACTTACCTGTAATGCATACATCGCCGAGTGGTGGAGGTGATGGCGGCATGGATACCCCCGAATCAGCAGTCAATGCATCTCCGTCCGAAATGTTATAAAACGCAGCATCGCAAATAGATTGTGTCTGCTGTGTCTCTCTGCCAGCCATCGACGCTTTACTAGGGCGTCCAACCTTGAGAGCAGGGCTATAAACGCAGACCAAATCGTCACCAAGACATCTTGAGCAACCATCCAAGTCACCAGAGCAGCGCAATTTACGAGAGTGGCACCTGTCGCAGGCAAGTCTCTTCTTGGGTCGTGTTCCGGATGGACTGTGCATCATTGCGGGGAAAGAGAATGCAGTAACTAATTGGGGTTTCGCTCACGGAAATGAGAATGCAGAAGAATTTACCAGCGAATTTTGTTGTTCTGTTGCATGGTAATGTAGCAATTGAGTATCCTAAAGGGAAGGATTCGGCATTACCGTCACCTTTTACGACATGCTTTTACGAATGTCCAAATTCAGACTAAGATTCAGTATTTATCCCTTACAGGAAGCCCCTGCTGGTAATATAAGAAATAGCCCCATTTTAATAAAACCTTAAATTTCTAAATAATTTAAAATAAAAATATATATAATAAGAAATAGAATATTTAAAAAAGTATTAAGAAAATATTAATATATTC